>JAGKTI010003229.1:0-59328 GCA_018397915.1 Birgus latro
CCAACATCAGCTGTCCAACCAACAGTGGGTGTGCAATCAACATCAGCTATCCAACCAACAGTGGGTGTGCAATCAACATCAGCTGTCCAACCAACAGTGGGTGTGCAATCAACATCAGCTGTCCAGCCAACAGTGGGTGTGCAATCAACATCAGCTGTCCGGTCAACATTAGAAGTTCAGCCAACATTAGGTTACCAGCCACCAACAGGTGTGCAGCCAAAATTTCGTGCCCAATTAACATTTGGTGACCAACCATTATCAGCTGACCAGCCAACATTTGATGTTCACCCAGCATCAACTGCTCAGCCAACAACATCCGACCAACCATCAAGATCCTCAGTGTATTCAGAATTCCATACTGTACAGCCTTTGGAATCATCAGTACAGCCAAAAATTGACACTGTACAACCCACCATCAGCAGTGCACAAACAGCCTTCCCACCAGCTGCACCCAGACCAGTGTACACTCTCCAGGATGCGAACATCGTGCTTACAAGTGAAGGCAGTGAAGTGTGTGGAGAGTCGAGTGTGGAGTACGAGGATGTATCGATTGCTGAAGATGCACTGCTGGCGTGTGGAATAGATGATGTGGCTGTGAGTACTGGTGAAGAGAAAAGGACAATGGAGGAGTTCATGGAGGTGGAGGATGTACAGACAGATGAGAGACTAAGTGCTGCAGAGAAGTATACAGAGGAAGAGGGACCAGAAGAACAGGAAGTAGGGGAACTGGAAGAAAAAGGAGCTATGGATGAACGAAAATGGGTATTACACAGAGCTCTGGAAACAGAACCTCATCGTGATGTGGAAAGATTCAAAATAGGAGAGAGAAAACAGACACTGAGTGAGGAATATGTGGGAAATAGCGAAACAGTAACATGCGCTTCATCTGAAAGTAAGCTAAAAGGTTCAAGCCTGGATTACCAAAAATCTCACAGACCTGTCCAAAGACAAGCTCATATTGCACCAGATTTGGCCACAGAACAAAGATATCCCAAATCACCAACCCCTCCCCCTACCATTCGCTGTACTTCCTTTGATAAGCCAGAAGATACAAAGGCTCCTTCAAAGCAGATCAAGGAAGAGGTAGCCCCCATAAGAACAGATTTCCGTCTGTTGAGTGTCCCTCTGAGAAATATAGGTGAAGTTAGTAGAGCAGAAACACACAGAGAAACAGAAGATTCAAAGATATTCAGCCCACCACCTTCTAAACAAAAGCAAGGTAAACCAACCCAGCTAAGTGCTAGTATGTCGAGTGACGTGGCTCGACAGGTAAGGGATATAATTAGGAGTTTCAGCGCATCGCAAGAGAAACTTATTAGCTCTGGGGCTGCACAGAAAATAATGGAAGGAAAAGTTAGCAGAGATCATTCACAGGCGAGTTTAAGTTACCGCGAATCTAGCGTGGAGAAAACTGGCACATACTCTAGTCTCTCTGAAGGGAGTCGACAGTCCAGTGCTGAAGCGACAGAATTAGTCAGGTCTAGCACAGAGTCAGTCGCCAACCAAGACATGGCGAAAATGAAGAGGAGGATTTATTCTCGGAAATTGAGAGGGGAGCTGGTTGAAAAGGACCCTAAGTTAACTAAGGAGACCGTTGTTGCCAAAGAGACTTCTGACACCCAAATTCCTTCTTCAACAGGGTCGAAGAATTTCCTTGAGGAGTATAGGAAGTGGAACGAGGCCATTCCAGATAGGAAGGGGGCGCCTGTAGAGAGGGCAGCAGCTGGGTCTGTGAGTGCGGCCCAGCAGTACGGAGCTCATGAATGCAGTGCCCCACCAGCTTTAAAAAGTGACTCTGTAAGTACTTATGGCAAGCAGGAAGCCAAGGCATTCCACCCAGAAACGAAAGGAGTGTCTGAATCTCCAGTTCCTTTCAGAACTGTGCAAGGATACGAGGACAAGGGACCGCTCGCATCAAAGTATTTACATCCTGTAACCCAAGCAGAGTTTGGAAGGCCAGGGACTGGTGAACGGAGTCCTTCAGATAGCACTTCAATCTCTGCTGTCCTTCGAAATATCCAGAGGGAGCTACAAATGTCTAAATACCAAACCACTAATGCAAGAAGCAGGGATGTTTTTCCAACCAACATTTCAAGGGCGCAGAGGAGCTTTGACAGCGAGGGTACGAATGCTTCAGGTTTTTCTAAGTTAACAAAGACCTCAGCAAGGAGTTCTTCCATACCCAGAGATGATGATCCCGTAGCATTTTCTGGACATTTTAAAGGAGAAGCCAGAACTCCAAGCCTGTCTCGAGGATATTCACCCACATCAGCAGCTGTGGGTGAGAGAGGGATTTTGCAGTCGAGAAACAGATATCCAGAAGAGATCCAGTGGACAGCCTCTGACCGCTTTCCCAATAGAGTGCCATCTGTTGAAGGGAGTACATTTTCACGACAGAGCTCTGAGCAAGCCAGTAATAAATTCAGCACAGTTCCATCTGCTGAAGGGAGTACAGCATCGAGACAGAGCTCTGAGCAAACCAATTATAGATTTAGTACAGTTCCATCTGCTGAAGGAAGTACATATTTACGACAGAGCTCCGAGCATTTCCGCCATAAATTTAGTACAACACCGTCTGCTGAGGGAAGTACATTATCAAGACAGAGCTCTGAGCAATTCAGTCATAAATTTAGTAAAACACCGTCTGCTGAAGGGAGTACAGCATCAAGACAGAGCTCTGAGCAGACCAGCTATAGATTTAGTAGTACACCATCTGTTGAAGGGAGTACAGTATCGCGACAGAGCTCTGAGCCAGCCAGCTATAGATTTAGTACAGTTCCATTTGCTGAAGGAAGTACATATACACGACAGAGCCCTGAGCAAACCAGTTATAAGTACAGTGGGATTCCATTTCTTGAAGGGAGTACATCATCACAACAGGACTCCGAACAAACCAGATATAAGTTCAGTACATCAGATGGAAACCAAAGGGAAGTCAAAGGATCTCAAAACGTATCAATCACGGTGTCTGACCACTCCGTCACCAGCTCTGATCCCGAGTCTAGTTACAAAAGCGAGACAGAGCCAGCTGATAGGGAGTCCGATTATAAAATGTCCAGCCTTAGCCCCTCGGGAAGCAGTTACGGTGAGGGCAAACAGTATGGCGGTAAAAAGAGCAAAGGGAAACAGATTGAGACCCTGACTTCAGCATCATGGCAAGGAAGTTTCTTGATGGAGAGAGATTATGCAAGCGATGACTGGGGAGCTTCCGACGAAAGCATCACATTTGTCTTCATGAACCCAGAGGAGGAGGGCCAGGCTCCGGAGCATCGCCACGAGGACCCTCTTGCTTACACCACCAGCTCAAACTATCGGAGCTCATCAGACCTCTCCCAGGTTGGTTTAAGTATCGGTGTGCCTTTAGAACAACGCCGGATGCACTCATATGATCTCTACAAGTCTAGCTGCGGGAGACTCGCTCGCACCACCTCGCTTGATTCAATCAGTAGTGCTCTGCGTAAATACAGAATGGCCAGACTTAAAACATCCCTCCAGCGAACGTGCAGCCTAGAAGAAGACGTCAACCAAGAACTAGAGGACATTTTAGAAAGAGGAAGGCTGGGCTCCTCCTCTGAGTCCTTTGCAGAAAGACCAGAACCACAAAATATAACACCAGCTCAAGTCAGATATGCACTTCAGGCAGACAAATCTAATGTGGGGCATAACGCAAAACAGTCTTACTATGAAGTACCCTCACGCCAACCCTCAGAAGCCCACACGGAAGGAGAGATGAGTGATGCTAACGAAGATGATGTGTTTGATAGAACCCCGTCCCCAACCCTAACCTTTGGACAGGCATCGTGGTGTGACTTTAAGAGCCTGATCCTTGGCCGACCCATCCCACCAGCGTCAGTGAGAGGAATGACGGGAGAATCAAGCAAGTCTTCACCACAGCTTCACCGTAAACGAAATGCTGACAGCCTGGGCAAAAAATCTGTTTCTTGGACTGATCTGAAAGGATGTGGTGCCCTGGAAACAGAGGTCACTGAGGGGAGAGCAAGCCAAATTCCTATGAAAACTAATCTGCATTTGAAATCCATCATGAAAAAACCAAATTTGGCTCCTATTGCACCCACACCTCCACCTCCAACTCCACCAACCTCTCGAAGATCATCCCCTCCCTTCCCTGCCCCATCTTATACCTCCCCTCCACTTCATATATCTGGTCAAAAATTCATGGGGGAAAGCATAAAGGAAGAAAGTTCATCTCTGAGTCACCAGTCAAGTGATGAAGATTCTTTACCACTGCCAAGATCAAATTTAAAAGAGATGTTTTCCTTGCAATTACCACAACACATTCGGGATCGTGTGTACAGGGAGTCCACGCCTTCCAGAGAGGAGATACCTGCCACAGATGTCCATAGTGAATCCCGTGGTGCTGGATCATACACCAGAGAATTTCAGTCTGATTCTGACACCAGCTCTTATCAAGTAACAGCTTCCTCATCCTTCTCACCAACACTGCATCTCGCTAAGTCATCCAGCTTCACCTCTCCCCCGCACAGACGAAGGATGACGAAGGCTTACTCCTCCCCGTCCTACACCACCTCAAAGCCACACAGGGTCTCCATCTCACTTGGAAACTCCCTGTCGACTGAGGACGGGTCAAGTGTGGGTTTGTCGCAGTATTCCGATAGCTCAGCATTTTCCAGTACTTCGCTCTACTCTGGGGTTATGCCACCCTCACGTGCAACATCCTCATCTGGGGTTTCCTGCTCTGGATTCTCTTCTACTGGAGCGATTTCAACCCCCGGAGGTGCCTCGCCACTACACGAGGCCCTGACAGCATTAAGTTCCCACTCAAGAGAGCTACGTAACAGAGACAGCTGTGCAGTGCTTGGCCGCTATGCTAGAAGTTCCACAAGTGAGATAGGAACATTGGGGAGGGACCTTAGTAGCCTCCAGCACCATCACAGTTTCTCCTCAGGTCCATCCACACCCACACTCTCCGCCCCCACCACACCTCCAAGCAACCCACCAGCTGCAGTAGGTCCAGTAGAAAAAGATCAGAATATGCCAAAATGCCGAAGTGAAGGTGACCTTATGATATCCAGTACAGGTGGGATGGCAGACACCTGGTCAGCTCTCTCTCGTGTCATGCAGGAAGCAGGAACCATCCTAAAAACCCTCTCTGAGACTTCACTAGCCCTTCACCAACAAGCCTTGAGCCCTTCTCGGAAAGATTGTCTCCCTCCTGTCATAGAGGAAGGTGCTTTGGCCAGTCATAATTCAGGATATCAAAGTAGAAGAACAGTAAGCTCAGTGGCTGTACAGACAGATTATAAACAAAGTCATCTGAAGGTAAGATCAGGCGATGCACCAACCAGCATGGATTCACTAAGTGACAGCGAGCACCGTGAGTCAACACACAAGCTGCCACGCCACCACCGTCGACGCTACTTGCCGAGGAGCTATGCACCTGAGCAGCCAGATGTGGCCAGTGCCCCTCACATCAACCCTCGCAGACACACGCCACTGATGCGTGACATGAAGCATCTGCGGCAGGAACGAGACAGAATCAACAGACTGCTGGGTGACTATGATCGCAGCCACCACCACCACCACCACCACCCTACACCACACCGCTACAGCAACATCAGCTCCTCATCTGATCTAGACTCAACCACATCAAGTCTGGTGGCCAGTGCACATGATATAAGTGAGAGTGACTGTGGTGGCATCAGTGCAGTGAGTCAGCAGTGTCTGGCGTGGCACCGGCAGCGGCTGGAGGAGTCCTGTTACCATCTGGAGGAGCGTTTACGACTCAGTGCCCAGCGACGACACCTGCGGCGACAGCTGCTGTCATCCTCTCGCACTCACACCCGAGGCTGTCACGACCAAACACTTCATGCCTCACTTGACTTTGCCAAAAGACCATTCTGTGGCAGTGGCTACTCACCATCACCCTGCATATCATCTCCCTCACTGCCTACCCTGACCCACTCCCCTGCCTCCAGCAGGGATCGCTCCCCCTGTTGCTGTGTCTCCCCCACCCATCGGCCGTATCATAGCAACTGCCGTTCCTCTCCTGGCACGTGCCCTGCACACTCCCACCGTCACCGCTGCCACACTGCCACCATGCCCGACCTGATGTACAAATCCCGTTGCCTAAATGAACGGCTGGAGTCAAGCAAGCCAGCGTGTTTCAGACAACAAGGGGATATCCGTCACCTGACTACCTCCTCTCTACCTAGCACGCCCCTCCGCACCTCCCTCCCATACCTCCGTGGCCACGCTGCCTCCCTGTCCTCCCTCCCGGCCACAAGCAGGGTGGGTGGGCTGGGTCGGTATTGGGTGCGCGGTTCTCTTGCATCTTTAGCCAGTGAAGGCGAGGCTGACCGTCGAAGGCACACGCGCTGGACTCGCGACTCCGACACAGACTCCGCCTCGCGCTGGTCCTCCTCTCGATACTATCCTCGCTGCTGAGTCCTCTCCGCCCTTACCCTCTTGGATCAGATGACGCATTACCCTGATCAATTCTTCGTACCTGCAGACAGTTTCATTCAACTTAGGGAACATGATATTAAGTCAAGGGATTACTACCTAACCCCTCAAGCATCTCGTAAATTGAATAAAATCGTCTGGACATGAAGGAAATAAGGAATACGTTCTCAGATTGAAAAGGTTAACACAGTCTCGTCCTTACGCTGTCCTCCCTTGCCCATCATCCCCCTCCCTGCCCTTAACCCCTTCAGTACGCTGAGGTGTGTTCAATTTAATTACTGGCATCTGTGAACAGTTTTATTCAGATTAAAATATTTTTCGAGCCAGGGTAGTTGGTGGTATCGAGACATCACTACGAGAGTTGTTTCCCAAGCTGAGTAAAATTGCCAGTAATTAGAGGTGAAGGAAGTTGTTATTGTACCGAAGGGGTCCCTGTTACTCTAATGCCATCATCTGGGTTCCGTCCATACAGAATATTGGGTAAAAGATGGAATTGTGACGTACGGAAGAGAATTTGAACTGGATGAAGTGTGTAACCTGGAACAGACACTGGGTGGTATTGTCTCGGCTTAGGAGGCTGTCTGGCACCTTTTACTTATATTTTGCAGTATACCTTAATAGTCTCATATGTTGTACTTATAAACTTTCAATAGCTGTTATAAATATCACAGATGAGAATATCAGTGTACCATGTGCATTAATAAACTGGTAAGTAAAGGTGACAGACATTTTCCCAAGCAGGCGATAATACGACACACACATAAGCAGGAGGGTCTTAAAAACTGAGACGAGGGGGAATTTGGCGGGACACTAGCCTTTTGACAGTCATTGATGTATGATTTTTGTGTATTGGATGTTATTTTAGATTAAGGTGGTTTGCATGTCATTATCCAGTGTGTAATTTGGCTTCAAAAATAAAGACGAGAACGAAAGAAGAGACATGGGAAGTAAGGAAGCATTACAAAAAGTAGAACTGTAACAGCAGTGAGATGCAGTGGCCAGAAATGGTTTGTCCCAACCATGTGTTTTGCAAATGAATGTCAAAAATTTAGGGGCTCATCTTTCCCTCCTCATTTTTAACCCCGTGCCTCCCAGTGACGTACTGTTTCACCTTATTATTGCTGAGGGGTTGATATGGCATTATTTAACCTATTCACGACCAGGGAGAAAATGTTGAATATAATTGTTTGATGGAAGCAAGAATAAACTGAAAAAGTAGTCACCGAATTCCGGGGCTTTAAAATTCCTGCCAAATCTGTACCCAGGTGAAGGTGACAGATAGCTGGCCATTCCTCTTATAATACTCTCTGCCTTGGTGCCTCACAGACTCGTGCCATAAGTCTAGTCGCTCTCTGTAGCTAGGAAAAAGGAAAGCTATTTTGTCTTTGTATAACTTGTAATTTTATAACGGAATGTACCCACGGATTTTAGCCTCCATTACCTGTGTTAAGTCTTCCACAAGGTTGAACAAGAAGTGTCTATATATATATGTATGTTTAATTGTAGAAAAAATAAAAATAAATGGTAGAATAATATGTAGATACGGTAATATGTACAGAGACGCAAATATCTTCCCAAATTTGAACGAATACATGGCGGGAAAGTCAAACCGCCTGAAACACACACAAGTAAAGATACGGTATATCACTATATTTCGCCAGTTGTAAATTTTCTTCAGACGGAATTGGGAAGATAATTATTTCTCTGTACATTTATTTCTCTCTACCTCTTAAACGTTGCTCGATGTTTGGGAGTGAGCAAAGAAAATGTCCTGTACATTTTTTATACAGTACTCTCTCTCTCTCTCTCTGAGGGCGCCTGTCAATTTCTGTGACTGAGTCAGAAGTCTGTGACCTTGTGACCTAGGTAGCTGTTGACAGACGAGATTACTACTTATTATTATTATTATTATTATTATTATTATATTACTGACTGTAAAAACAGTACAATGATCTGATAATGGCAAGAATACACTCAGATGTCCTCGTACTGAAGGGGTTAAAGTTAGCCAGCAGAGGGAAGTGACGTGAGATGAAATGGTAAGTAGCTTTTTTTTTTTTTTTTACACACACACACACACACACACACACACACACCGCTCGCTGGCGCAGTGGTAGCGTTCTCGCTTGTCATCTGGTAGACGGGAGTTCGCGCCTCGCTCAGGTTGCGAAAAGTTTCACTGACGAAGTGGGTGGTTACTGTCCCCCTTGAGCAAGGGGATGGGTGTGTGCGTGTGTGAAGATCACAGCCTTACCCATAGATCGGACTATATGAGCTCTCAGCTCCCTTCCGGGAGGGTAAAAGTTGACGATCACTACCATCAAGTGATCCTGACCGACCCGGTGAGTTACACGAGAGAGATGAGGCATATCGTTGGGAAATGATAGAGGACGGATTTCATATTAAAAATGTCCATATAAAGATAAATCCACATGTGACCATTATGGAATTATAGATGCTAATGACTGTATGGGTGAATTATATGGGAGGTGAATTTCCTTCATAAAATCATCAGTAATTTTAGCTCTATAACTGGAGATTTTGATATAGCATTTTTTGTCGAGAATTTCCTCGTTTATCATTTCCCAAAGTTATGCCTTTTTCTCCCAGGACTCTCTCTCTCTCTCTCTCTCTCTCTCTCTCTCTCTCTCTCTCTCTCTCTCTCTCTCTCTCTCATCTAAGTCTTCAAGCTGGAGGAAGTTGCCTCCAGTTTTACCGGGAATAAATTTAAAAAAAAAATCTGACCAAAAACATTAGATAGGCCTTTTTTTTGGGGGGGGGCATTAACCCAACCCACCGCTACGTTATTTAACATTAACTAAACCATAATCATTTTTGCCCTTTTTTTTTGGGGGGGGGGAGACACGGGCCCATATCTTCCGTTAATTATTAAGGAAACTCCCTGGGCCTAGTACCTTTTCCTTAGAGACCCCAATATAAAGAGCGATTTGTTTTTGGATACATCTGGTGAATATCATTATGTATATTACTTATGCTGAGTATGGTGGTGGTGGAATTATTTCAATGACAGAAGAGGATAAGGTGTACCAACCAAGATAAATCACTTAGGAAAAGGTGTTAAAGCTTCCTTTGCCGACGAGTATATGGGTGTTAGTTTACCGACGAGTAAACGGGCGTTAGTTTGCGTTATTGCAGCAGCCACTTAAGGTTATTAGATAATTATATAAATGATCTATCTATCTATAGCCCGACGCCCTAATCCCACAAAGGGTGGCCGCAGACAAAACGCCTCCAAGTCGCTCTGTCACCCACCTTTTGCCTACCCTCCCCCCATCTCACTACCCCCTCCCTCATATACCTTTCAACTCTCATATGGAGCCTTGCATTAAAGGATGAAGTGAATAATGTCCATATCGTACATGCCCTGTTGTGTTACCACAGTACCGTTTCTAACAATAAATATTTAAATTCAGTTCATTGTTATTGTTGTAAAAGGTGTACAGAATACTTATTTTTTCCGTTAATACCGACCATTTGGCCACATTTTACATTTATCATAAAACATTAACCCACGGCACGGTTGTCTGGAGTCCGGCATTCCCGGGCTGTATTTAGGAGTACAGCTGTCAGACACCACGGAGTTTTGCAAGAATTAAGTTATTTTGCAGTGTATGCAATTGGTTTACACAGTATCTGGCTGCAGGCTTGGTAGGATATGGCAATTGTGTTGTGTCTGTTGGTACACTGTTTGTGATTTAACCACACTGGCCCTTAAACTATTTACCAAGCCTCTTTTGCCACATTGTCTCAAGCTGGGGCCGCCAGTTAAGGTCAGTTTATGTCTGTCTGTCTGTGTATCTGTGTCTCTACTCCACCAACATGTGGTGCTCTACAGATTGTTTGTAGGGTGAGAAGTGCTTGTAAGTGAGTGTTGTGTTGGAGTGGCTTTGGATGTGTGTATTGTCGGTGAATCAAGTGTAATCGGCCCGCCTAAGCCAACAAGGTGCAAGCATACTATTACAGTATGCGACACTGGCTCACGTGGTTATTTTTTGGTATTTCGTTTGTTGTTAGGCAGCAAAGGTAGATGAACTACTGTAATATAATACAGTACTGTATTGTGGTCATTAATTCTTTACCAGACGGGTGCACCCTTTCCATATTTTCTCTTGAAATGAGTCTTTCATAGGTCACTTATTATTTTTGGATTACCACAGCTACTGGATATTTTTAAAAACTTGTCTCTGAAAGTTATAAATGAAGATTTAGAATGCGTAAGTATTCCACCGACATCTGCCAGTAGGTAGCAATATTTAATGTTCCTAATGCCTAGTAACAGGTGGAGGCAGCCAGCAGAATGTCCTACCACCTACGGAAAGTTTGTTCCAAGATCCTGAACGAGTACTTTGGTGAGCTGGTGGCCAAGGTTGGGGATGTGTTGTTCCAGAAGGGCAGTAACCCACTCCGGGAAATCTGCAGACACACACGCCTACCCAGGGTGAAGGTAAACCATACTCACTCATCACTTAACCCTTTGACTGTACAGTGTTGTTGTTGTTCTTGTTATCCCAGGCTTATGTGGATGTGAACCCAATGGACCATAAGAAACTGGCCACTCCAACTGACTCTCTGAGATCTTGTTTAGGTTTTGTTGAAGGATTTTGTGTTGTATAGCTATATGTGTATTTTATTGAGGCTAACACCATAATGGTTTTTTCCACTGTGGGATATAATCAGACACACCTATCCTCCCAGGATCAGAGATACCTTAAGTTTTGAAAATCTTTACTTAACTGGATAAAAGTGCTTGAAATAGGAAGAATGAAATAAGATAAATGTGTGATGAAAGGATAAAATAAAACCTGTTGTCCTTCCCCCCTCCGAAGGTTGCTGAGGCAATTGCAGTGCTGATCCAACACAACCTGGTGATGTGGGAGGAGTGGCGGCCGGGGATACCATCATACTCACTCATTCATGACAGAATACTCCTCATCCTACGCTTCCCAAGGTCAGGCCTCTTGTTTACAGTAATGCACTGGATGGTCTAGTGGTTAGAATGACCCATTTGGAGAACAGCATTCATATGACAGCCATCCATAGATTCAGTCTCCATGAGGTGACTGTAGATGCCATCAAAGGAATTGACATGTCATCTACCCTTAAATGTACTGGGCTCAAGTAGCCTAACCTCAGACTCCAATATCTCAACCTTAGATAGGAAAAAACAGGATTGTTTTGCACCATTTTCTTACCTTGTTACATCACTTTTCTTGACATGCTCTTTTGCTGTATATTCTACAGTAAATTAGTTTCATATTATAGTGCCTGTATAAGTGCATTTAAAACAATGTGAATGTGTTTGCATCCAGTATGGAGTCAGGTACTGTATTATGAAGGTATGAGTGAGGAGCAATTGGATGTTTGGCTCATGTAACTGGGCATTCTTTTGATAGTTGTGCATTTATTGCAAAAGGGTAGCAGGTAAGACTTCTTGGTAAACATTATGCCCACAGGTATGTATATTGTGTGCGTGAGAAGTTTGGTGAGGAGGGTGAGATGGTGGTAGACGTGTTGTTGAAGGAGGGTCAGGCCACAGCATCACACATCATTGTTACATCATGTATCAAACTACTGGAGGCTTCAGGTATGTGCTTCATCCTCCTTCAGGCTTCACTGTGAGGTATCTTCAGGTAGTTTTATTCGTCAACTTGGGAGATACTTTTCAAGCTGGATGGGTTAGCTGTAGCTCTCATTAGCCCTTTCAGTACCAAAAATCTGCTACAAACTGAATAAAATCATTTTATAACAGGAAGGATGAAATAATAAATGACATCCTTTAACTGACTAGTTTAGCGCTGTTTTACTTAGTACATCACTGTTAAGTTGCTGATGAATAAATTTTTTTTTTTTTAAGTTGCTTTTGATTCACAATAAAGTTTAGATTTTTTTTTTCTTGAACCAGATTGATGCTCACTTAGAGGTTTTGCGTAAAATTGATACTTGCCTGTAAACATCATAGACCTTTGTTTGTGTGTGTGTGGAATGACTATCTTCCCAGTTTTGACTGAAATTCCTCCACTCATATGCTGTGGAGTCAGGTGTAAAGAAGCTGGAATTATCAGTCTTTTGTAGATAGGTATGGAATGCTTAAGTAACCTTTAATCTAACCATTATCAAGAGCTTGTTTCAATCCATTCAGCCAGATATATTATAATTTACAGAAACTTATACCTTTTCACATTTCCTAAACAGTATGCCACCTTCTGTACTTGGGACTTCTGATTCAGCCGTTTATCTCCGCCACTCAATTTTCCCTCATCTAATTCACATATCTGCTATCCTACCAGAGGAGAACCAGCCATATGAGCAGAAACACGTGACGATGCGGAACCAGCTGATTCATCTGATTGAAAATGAGTTTGTGCAGCGCTGCCCAAGCCCACAGGACACTAACAAGCCTGTCCCAGTGCTGTCTATCAAGGAAGAGGAGTTGTACAAGTGAGTAGGTATATTCTTTTTACTTAAATTTGGCCCAGATTTTACTTCACCTTCCAGCTTTCTGCCCAAGCCAGTACAGTACACCTGTAGGTGCTGTATTTCACTTAATTTCATATTAAAAGGCTCCTTACATACTTATATATTGTGCATTTTCGGTCAACTGATGGTGGCTATTCATCGTACACAATCTCTGGCATCATATCGTCTCAGTTCCTCAACCCTGAGATCATCTTGTAAGGCCTGATCCCAAGTCTTGTTAGATCTTCCCCATGGTCATAGATTTTTTTTTTTTTCCCCTCAATTTTCATCCTCTGTTCTCTCCACATATCATTTGCAAGGGTTAATTCTTCAGTTACTCCATTCTCAGGCTTCTCGCTCATTTATTTGACCTTGTTCTCTCTGCCCCAGCTTCCCACAAGAACTAGTGGACCTAAAGGCACTGCAGCAGGAGATTCAACAGCGACGTGCCGGAACAACAAACCCCGACGTCACACATCCCGACACTGACGTCCTGTGGCGCGTTAACTATGATCGCTTCCACATTGAGTTTAGGTATGGAGCAATGCTTGTACACAAATTAGAATATGCAGTGCTCTTTGTGGCCAGCATAATGTATTTCCCTTCCCATCACAGTGTTCTAAAATTTTGGCTGCTTCATTATTTCACTGACCTGATAGGTTCAAAAAAAGAAATTGTCTAGCTACAAAACAAATTACTGTAATATCTTCAGCTAGAGGACATAATTTTCACATTTTTCTTGCTAACATCAGTTAATTTTCGAAGAAACTTAATGACATTGGTTAGAATTAGCATCATTAACCCTTACATTGCAAAAAGCCACACCAGAAGTTAATAAAATTGACTGGAAGTTGGAAGAAAAACTTGAGAACGATATCATCAGATCAATGGTTGTAAAGAGAAGGGCATCCCCAGGCAAAGCACCCCAACCCACCCCACAACCATGCACTGAAATGAGGAGGAGGAGGAGGAAGCGGTTCACAGCCACCCACAGTTTTCCCTTGAGTAGCCGTGCACAGTTTGTGGGGAATACATGACTGCAGTAATAATTTTATTTCCATATCACCAAGGACTTTTCAGGAAAAATATCATCAGTATCAGTATCGTCACCCCAATGTTTTGATAGTGATGAATTCATAATCAAAATTACTGAACACACTCCTTTTCAGCCTAGTAACCTCAAACTAAAATTCTCAGGGACAGTGAGATCCGGAACAGCATTGTGCGCCGCGTTGACCCCCTGGCAGGAGAATGTTTGGGTGCCATGCTAAAGCTCTCCTATAAGACCTCGGACCCGTGGGCTCCCGTCCTGAACCCAGTCAGTGCTGCAGAGATCCGGGACCAACTTAAGGACCTGAAATACCTGGACCAGTACCTCAAGATCCTGGAGGAGCAGAGTGGGGACTGTGTGCAGAGGACTGGCGATTCGGGTGGGGGACAATACCGGCTTAATATGGCCAATGCATTTCACTCCCTGACACACACACTCATTTACAATATTGTCCAGGAAAGGTTTGGCTCCAAGGCTGCTAGGATCTTCCGCCTCATCCACAAGAACGGCATGATGGAGCAGGAGCAGATTGCCGAGGTCAGCATGATCAGCAAGAAAGATGCCAACCTGCTGTCCCACCGACTCCTCCATGACAACTTCCTCCGCATCCACGAGTTGCGCAAGACCCTGGCCCCTTCCCCGGCCAACAAGATCATCTACCTGTTCCACGTGGATATGAACTCACTGGTACGCATGACTCTCGAATGGTGCTACAAGGCCCTCTACAACCTGATGGTCCAGCGGGAAACCAGGGGAGCAGAGAACCGCCGCCTGCTGGAGAAACGCACCCGAGTGGAGTCCATTGTGGAGAACCTGAAGCAGTCTGGAGGAACAGAAGAACAGATACAGGAGGTGGAGGAGATGCTGTCCCCGAGTGAGAGGGCGCTGGTGGGCCATGTGGTGGCCATCCAGGACAGGCTTTTTGATGCAGAGACAGGCCTTGATGAGACCATGTTTATTCTCCACATGTATTTGTACTACCAGACTCAAAAACAGTGAGAGAGAGAGAGAGAAAGAGACAGTATAAATGGATGTACCCTGTATAATGAATTGCTGACAGACTCACAACTCTACTCCCAACATTCACACTTCTTTTTTATACTGACTTATGTATTAATCAGTCTTGGAGATACTCTATAAGGTGATGGGTTTAAGAGGTTAGACAAATTCATTAATGCCTTCACTGTGAGAGATCTTTCCTTATCAGAACAGAATCACCTGAAGGTAGCAAGACAGAAATCAGATAGGTATCTTTGGCCTGAGGGGGTTGAAGAACTTGATATGTAAAAGGGAAGTGCCTTCCCCCCCACCAGATGTGATGTGAAGTGAGTTGTGTGATGGTGCAGTGTGTCCTAAGAAATAAAGTTGTGCCATACCAGTAACGCTCAGTACCATCCATCATCATCATCCTCGCTTGTTACATAGGCAGTGTGGTTTTGGGTGGGTGGGAGGAGAAGGAGACTTAAAGTGAGGTGGAGAGATAAGGTGAGATAGTAGTGAGGAAGGAAGAGTAGTGTGTCATGGGAAGAGGGGTCATTATTCCTTAGAAACAGAATCTCCCAGAAAGTTCTAGACCACCCCTTGTAGGACAGATAGACAAGAATAATTTACTCATTATTCAAGTCTTCAGCATCCTAGCCATTGAGGTGGAGCCAAGGATTTAGAAGGCTTGAATGGTGAAGGAATGGAAGTGTGTCTATTGATAGTGGCCATTTTTGATAGCCCTCCTTTTATACTTTCCTGTGCCTGTTTGTGGATACATTCCCCCATTTCATAATGGGAAAGAAGGTTAAGATAATGATGGTGGTTCATTATGGTGGATGCTTGGTGATCCACTGGTTCAAGGCACTTCAACCAGATGTGGCCCATAAAAGTTTAAGTCCATTGGTTGGTTAGGTTTATTGCTCACTTAACAAATGGAGGGAGTCACAGCTCCAGTTGTGTTTATGGAAGGGTGCAAATAACAGTTCAGGCTGTGAGGGGCAGACCTGTGCTTCAAAAATACACTCATGGGGAGACTTGTCCAGTGGGTAATTGTTCAGGGAAGAGTGACTGGTCCTCTTACCTTAAATATTTGGACTGAATAGAGTAGCCTATGCCCCCAACACACCTGATGGGGCTGTAAAAGATGGAAGATGACTTTCATGCTTTTATTTTTGAATGGGATGAGTTAAATACAGCCATCACTAACCCCATCACTACCAAGGGAATTCATAATAACTGTTATTGTTGTCATTATTAGTAGCGGACTGGATCTGACTGATCCAGGTATTTTTCAATCAGGTAGGCCTACATTTTCAAATGGTGCAAGACTGAGTGAATGAGTGGGGAGTGTGTGTGAGAAGTGAGTGAATGAGTAGAGATTAAGAGACTAAGTGAGCTAATGTACTGAGTAAACATGTGAATGAAAGACCAGGGATTGGGTTAGCAAAGATATGAGGGAGTGAGTGAATGTTTTTGTATTGAAAGGATTAATTGATCAACTGACTGACAAATTGACTGAGCAGCTGAAGGGGTGAATGAAGTCTACATCTAACCCTTGTAGTTCGAAAGCCTCCCCTAAACTGAATGAATTTGTGAGGAAGTATAGCAAGAAATATACCGTACTAGTAGGCTACGTCATTGGCAGTTAATTATGTTGGATCTTGGGTGAAAGTTGGCTTGAAAATGCAAGTACTGTATTGTACTTTAGTTCTCATGTGGAATATATTTTTGCAATGATCAATGATTTAAGTCTTATATATGAAGCTGATTAAATGGATAATATTTTCCCCGTTGACTGTAAGAAGGAAGTTCAATCATGTTCCCTTCATACCTCCGCAGTTAATGCTTTTGCATCCTAGGAAAGCCATATTGGTCCAGTAACAATATAACCACATGCAAGGCAAGGCGTCAGCCTACATGTGGGATAAGCTGTGACTCATCCTATATAACTCATCCTCTACACACACACACGTGAATGCGACAGGATCTGTGAATGCGACAGGATCTGCGCGAGCGAAGGACATACAACTCATGCGCGAATACTGTTTCCTGTGAACTACATTGGAGATCCAGCAGTGCTGACGCTGTCTTATCTGTCAATATGTCGAAAGGAAATATTTGTGTTATCGAGTCGACAGATGGTTACGTTGCAGAACCTGACGATGAGGAGGTACGTGTCATTGTGTACTCGACGTTTATTGAGTCCATTTCACGCGAAAAAAAAAAAAAAAAGGCTCAGGTGTCCGATAGCCTATCTTAGCTAAATGAGTACTAGGCTACAATAGTGTAAGGGAATTTAACGGTGATGTTTTCTTATGAATATTAATAACACATCCTGTGAATAAGCACCTTATCACAAGCAAGTGGTATGACATCCTCGTGAAAGCAGTCATACTAAAGTGCAAGCATTTTGCAGCATCGGTTTTGTCTGCGATGTCAGATTGTTTCGTGCGGAATGCAACGCAGGAAACAAAGGTTGGGAGAATATGGGATATGTCAGAGGAATACAGTACTCTTTGTTACTGAACAGGGGTAGAAGCGCCTGCATTTTCACTTGCCAAAGAATGTTGCCTTAGCTTTTTTTTTTTTTTCTTTTAGTGAAGATGTATTTTCCAGCGATACACTCTTCTTTTTCAATATATGAATGTACTTTGTATACATTTTGTACGTTTTACAACAATAAACATTTCAATCAGTCAATCAACCTTTACAACAATCTTTTCCACATATGCAGGTACGAACGCATTAATCCGAATTCCAAACGCGATCATACAAATCCGGATTTCCTTTGCGAATGTCGACGTAAATTTCACAACCACAACACAAGGCAAGGGTGTGAGTGAGGGTCAGGGTAAGTCTTTGGGGCTGACCTGGGCCGAGTGACGAAGAACAGGGAGACTGAGAGCAGTGATAAGCGTTAAATAGGGTTGAAGAAGATGGGGAGGGACAAGAAGGCTCAGAGGACCAAGGGCAACAGACAGGTAAGAAATATGGTGGTGGTGCAATACGAGAAAAAAATCCAAGTTCACCAATCACCCCATTTTCTCTGTATTTTTTCGACACCTGCAGCCCCAGGACGTCTGTATTTGTCCTTGCTACATCCAGATGATGTTTTGTAGTTTAGGGGTGACGCGTGGCTGAAATAATGCTTTACAGCGTGTAGTTTAGTCAGTAGAGGTAATTTACCATATGAAGGCTTCAGTAGGCCTATTCTTTTACATATTTTGCTGATTCTTCCATATAAGGAGGAAGTTATTTTGAGACATTGTTTCCCGTGTGTTTTAATTGAATTTATGTCAGGTTGAATGCACCCTTTTGCACTGGCATAGAAACACTGTACAGAAACCTATCAGAACAGTGTGTAACCCATCATAGTCCTGGCCAGACCATACGTTACCAGGCCAGGGCATGCATCATCCTAGTTTGGATTATGGTATCTAAATTGCTGGTTGGCTGTCTGGTGGATTTTAGGATTCTTTCGTCCTTGCTCTTACAATGGCAGCATGGAAAGCCACCATTAGGTGACCTAGGCCAACACATGCTAGCATGTTGGAGGTATTATAAATGAAATGAGTGCATGAGAAAGTGAATCCGACAAGGATATAAGCTGTATTGGAAATTAATGAAGCCAGTGATAATGGATGGAAATTATCACCTTGTTAAAAAAGAGAAGAGTTTGAAAAATATTGATGACAGAAAGAATATTAATTAAATTAGTTTTTTTGCTGCTTGACCTGAAATATTTATACTGTATATGGATGTCCATTCATAAAGAGGCTAGTAAAGGCTGTAGGTGTTTATAACTCCTAAATTTGGGAAAAGGCCTAGGTTGATTAAAGTGGTGAGAGGCAGACCAAAAAAAGACCTGAGATGAGGTCATAGAGTACCATATGACCTAAGGGATAACAAAATGAATAGGGAGACTGCCAGAGATTGAGCAGTGTGGAGAGCCAGCATTAGGTGACCAAGGCTGATGCATCCAAGCATGTTGGAGCATTTAAAAACAATCCAAGAGATACAAATGCTATGGATGTAGGCTACCTGTGGAATGTTTAATACCCCATCATGAAGAATAGCACTGGTAGCTTTTATTGTTACAGTTTTTCAGTGAGCAGTAATCTTTTCCAGTCTGAGCCAGAGTTTTTCAGTATTTTCAAGATTTTCAAAGTAATGTCAGAAATAGAACATCCAGTCCAGGTTTTGACCAGATTTGCATTGGATTTTAAATTTTTTCAAACCAAGAAATGTGAAACATTGGAAATGTAATCTATCTTTTTCCCCTTCCTAACACTACTGGGACATTGTATGGTCTTAACCTAGACATCAGTGAATCTGACATTGTTGGATCTGGCCATAGATAGATAGATAATAGTTTGGAAATACATTAAACCATATTTGGCTGAAAATTTACTGTGGTATCCAGTTATTTGAGTGTTACTTTCATCATCTGTGTTAATCTCATTATTTTCTACTCTTGCTCTCCAAATACTTGATTCTGAGCTGAACCCAGAATGTTGTATTTTATTGTGGATGTTGGGAAAATGAGTGAAATATATAAGCAGTCCCAGTTTAAGTCAGGGATGTTCTTCAAAATATCTCAACATTTTCCATTCAGTTGGTATAAATATTCTTGTATTGTAAATTAGGGATGCAATCAACTCAGCCTTATAGATGACAGTAGAAGTTTTAAAGGTAATTTTTGTCCAGTTAGCTGTGGACTTAATAGGAAAAATAATGTAAAAAATGTCATCACTCATACACACACACACACACACACACACACACACACACACACAGGGCAGATTATAACAAGGACTTGGTATACACAGTTTGAATTTTGTAGGAAGCATGACTGGACTTATGGATGCTGAAAGTACATTGTTGTGCAAATGAGCAGGTGTGAATAAGTTGAAGAGCCTACCCACATACAGTATTGAAGTGTTGTTTATTGAGGAGATACAGTACAAGGGTCATACGTTACATCCCACCTCCCAGCCTGCTAACATATTGGCAGATCAGCTTCATAGGTAGCAAGGGAACAATAATAGTCATTTGTTGTGTAATTTCTGTGGACTAATCTGACACATTTATTCTAACCTGACAAGGAACTGTAACTCCTTTCAGTTCAGTTGTTGGCCAGGTGTAATTAGATTGGAGGATCAGCATGACTAGAAACCAAAGAGGCTCATTGCAGCCTCATAACTTAGGCTTATCAAATTTTCATGCAGCTGTGATATAATACGGTACTTAAGTTGTGTGAATAGCCCACTTCTGTCAGGATAAAACAAACCAACTGTAGCAACCAAAAGCATAAAACGACAAATTCTGATGAGTACCTGCTGTATATCTCTCCCTCCCTGCTTTCCAGCCTGCCAGCAGTGGACGGACCGCCAGCATACTTGAAGGAACAACAGGACTTATCGGCTTCAGTGGCCTGCATGACCTGGGCTATGTCCCAGCCGCCTCACAGGCCTTAAACACTGATGACTCCGCACTGTCTGCAGAATTCAGGGTGACGCTGCGCAAGATGATGAAAAAAGACTCCACCACAAAAATCAAGGTTAGTGCTGTCTGCTGTATGGACCAAGATTCAGACATTTGTCTCATATTGGTGTTGTTGGTTTTAGTTTACGGCACAGTTATGTTTGAAGTTGTTTATTTACTAATTTTCAGGTGAATCAACACTTTCTTAACTTAACTTTCCTTTTAATTCATTACAGAGTTGTTTGTAAGTCGTTTTTTAAAAATCCCCTGCGTCAATAAGAACCATGTCTCACTCAAAATTGTTTCATCAAAAGAACATTTTGCCTGGTCATATCATAGACTTGTACCCCTTCAGCTGTGTAGGAATCCTCAAGTGAATAAAATTATTAGTGAGTAGCCAGAGTAAATTTCCCAGTTGTACCATGGCAGACCAAAAAGTGAGCACCAGTAATACTTTTGTGTTCCAGGCCCTGCAGGAATTTGAAGCACTGTGTCAGAATGAGGACCAGGAGTCAGTGTTGTCTGCGCTGCCCTTCTGGCCGCGCCTCTACTGCAAACTGTCCATTGATGTTGAGCGTCGGGTGAGCCTTTAATTGTATACTACTATGTAATATGTACAATAGCAGGTGTTCTTTTGTTAGTCACATGGTTACCATACAGTGCAGCAAATAGTTTCATAGGTTATAGGAAACCATTTAGCTTGTCCCTCAGTGTAGAATCATGTGAAGGTAGTGGTGCATAACATAGCATGAATGGCTAGTGGATGTTATCTCCCGTTTCTCTGATACCCTTTTCACTCTTGTACATGCCCTTCATGCGATACTGCCCATACTCTCTCTCTCTCTCTCTCTCTCTCTCTCTCTCTCTCTCTCTCTCTCTCTCTCTCTCTCTCTCCTCTTACTAAACTTTCCCTAGCCCTCATAAATATTCCTAGAACTACTTCCATTCTTCTTCCACCGCACTTAAAGGAGTGTCTATTACCTTAAGCTATTTTTCTCATTCTCTCATTGTTTCCTGTCTGCATACTTTATTCAAAAACTTGCCAACTTTTACCACTTCTTTCCATTGTAGTTGGACATTTCATATGTAGCAGTATTTTTGCTTATCAGTTATCTTCATTATGTAACCTTGTCATTTTATCACCAGGTTACCTAACTAAGTTTCATTGCCAGTTATCTTATCACTTGTTATCAGCTGTCTGCATTGACTGTGTGGTAAAAATTGGAATACTTATTGGTCCCTGTAGCTATGCAGTGTCTTTGATTAACTAGTTGAGAATCCAAGCATGTAATTTGCCTCATATACTGCTTTGATGAGGACAGTTTTTTGGCAGACTAGTTGTAACTTTGTGTGAATGTTCCAAATACTGTATACAGAAAGCACTTACAGTTGTCAGCTTTCATTCTTGTGGTTTTGTGTGCTTTCTTTTTCAAGTTTTGTCTGCCATTTTGTTTCAGTACCTGTAATGATGCTTTTCTGTATGTTTTTCTTTTTTCTTTTTCTTTTTCTTTTTTCTGCCATTGCCAGATGATTTCATATGCCATGGGGTGACCACTCAGTTAAGAAAACCAGTTTTTATTCTTTCTCTCAGTAGACAGTATTTAGGAGAGATCTCATGAAAAGTAAATAAAGTCCATATCTAATGCCTGTTAAAGTTCTCCCATTAACTGATTGTAATTGCCTAGAGATAGTAATGATATAATATTTGCTAGATATTGTAAAAAAAGGAGTTCTTGAGCTAAAGGTCATCATATTATTTGGTTCTTGGTGCCACCTGACTATACGAGAGAATCATAGAGGTTAAAAGGGTTATTGAAGACTGTGGTCCATGTTCTTGTTGGGTGAAGAAACTCCCTAACACATTTTCAGTTGTGATTTATTTTACTTATTAAACAATACTGTCCTCTTCCATGCTATGTAAACTCATCTGATATCACCACACTTTACATAGCCTACATTACATACAAAAGGAAATTAACCAGCTGTATCTAAAAATAAATCACTAAAGAAGAGGTGGTAGGGAGTTTCCGTAACTGACGAGAATATGTACCTATTCAACTCCTGCAATCTGAAAAGTCTCCAATAAACTGAATAAAATCATATGAGAGTCACAAGAATAGAAGAGAAATGATATACTAAAGACTTAATATAGTATGAGGTTATGGCCACATGGAGAGGATGGAGATTGAGAGACTAACAAGGAGAGTGTGAGTGAGGTGGAGGGGGGAGAGGGAAGGGAAGGCCAAGGATGAGGTGGAGGGATGGAGTGGAGAGGTATGGTATATGAGAGACAGGGGTGTGAACTTGGGGGAGGACTAGTGAAATGGTGGGGCAAAGGGTGACATGGAGGTGATTTGTTTATGGCCACCCCTTATGGGATTAAGGTGTCTATAGATAGATAGATAAACAAGCATCATATAGCCACAGATAGGGAGGCAGTTCAGATGTGACCTATTGTAGTGAAAAAATTATCCCTCACATGATAAGTATAGTTTTAGTATTCTGTTGCCAAGGCCAACGCATGCAAATATGTTGAAGCCTTTGTAAATTATACGATACAAACACCAGATAATTTTGTTCAGTTTAAGGGAGAAGTCTAGTACTTACATAACATCTCAAGGTACCTCAGAATGAACAGATCTTGAATTTGGCTCCCTTTTATTTATTTATGTGTTTAGTTTTGTGGGCTCCTAGCATTTGATTCCTTCCATGCATTAAAAAAAAAGAAAAAAGTTAAGGGTGTTAATAAAAGCTGTCAGTAAATCCTCCAGTGGTAAGTTTTCATTAGCTCGTAAAAATCATGTGGAGATAGCAGGAAAGAAATAGAAATGATCGTCTTGGAGTAACGGGTAAAGGGTGTTTCTGTGTTGAAGTGGTAAATAAGCTGTCATGTGTCCACAGGTGAGGGAAGCGGCTCAAGTGTCACACGGCGCGCTGTGTGGTCATGTGGGGCGGCACCTGGCACCACACCTGCGTGCTGTTATGCCCACCTGGTGCCTGGCCATGGTTGACCCACACACACCCGCTGCCAATGCTGCAAACAGGGCATTCAAGGTTAGCTCTAGGGTCATAGGAATGGTGTGAGAGAGAGAAAGAGAGACAGAGAGAGGAAGAGAGAGAATATCCTAAACACCTCTTGTCAGGTATAGACAAACAAGCACCAAAAATAAAAAGAGGATATTGATATTTTTTCATATATTTAACCTTCAAATTTCACTTTACAGCATATTGGTGCATGTCCGCCTTCACCTGTAAGTGCTTTATGATTGTGTAAATTTCTGTTCCTAAGATGACGCAGGCAGTTCCCATTTGTAGTCACTGCATTATTAAGGTGCTGGAGAATGAACACCCAATCTTCACCCAAAGTTGCCTGTGATATTTTAAAGTTGAGTTGAAATCAGGAATGAATGGTATATGTGACTTTATTCTGTAGTCATAATCCAGCAGCATATGTCAGTTGTTTAAGTAGCATTTTACCAGCACACATCTTGAAACTTAAAATGAAGACTGACTTAGCTAGACTGCATGTTTTTATTGGGTCATGTCTGTACTAGTAAAGACAGCTAGTGATATTGATGATGATTGATGATATCGATGATGTGTTTGTATGCAGGAATCATTCTCCCCTGACAAGAGGAGTGAAGTGATGGTGTTCAGCTGTAAGGAAATTGTGGACCTCATCTCTGAAAACCTGTTCACACAAACACCCCAAATGCTTTCAGACCCCAAGTAAGTTTCTCTCACTCTCTCTATCTCTCTTGAAAATTAAGCCCCAAAGAAAATGGTCTGGAGGTAGAATAACAAATACATAAATAAAACAAACAAGTACTAAACAGGTCGTCTTCAAAGCTTGAATTCTGGTTCCAAAATATTGTAACTTTTCCCACATTAAATAATAAATAAATAAATACTTTAATAATGAATAAATAAATACTGTACTGTAAGTTGGGGGAAACTGGCAGAGAAGCTTGAATGATAGTGATGGAATTTTATTGTATTTATTTATTTAAGCATATTTATTATTTTAATTTTTTCAGAAACACAGACCCAGAGGACATGAAGAACAAGTACATCCGCGTTCAGTCGTGCTCCCTGCTGGCGTTCAGTCTCCTCCTCCAGACTACATCACAGAACCACGCCAAAGCACAGCAGGTGGTTGACACTATATCACCGCTCATACAGACCCCTGCCTTCTGGAAATTCGCGAAAAACAAACACATGTTGGTAAGGCGCTCCCCCAGGCTGTGTTGTGTATATATTGACAACAGAAATGATATACTTACTTTCTTTATGTATAGTTTCCATTATAGGTTTCTGTTGATATTAATTTTACATTATATTATTGAGAAATGTCCTTATCAGTGTTCCTGTGTTTCCTATACAGCTGATTTGTACCTGTTTTACTCTGGCCTGGCCTAAAATTATTCTCCCTCTCTCTTTATTGCTGACTGTTACGAAAGATTAACATTACAATATAATGCTAGCCGTGAAGAGGTGCTGTGGAAAGGATGTAAAATTGTAGTACAGTATTGTCTTTTTCTGCCATTAAGCCATGTGAAATAAGCTGCAAAAGGATGAAAGTTTTGTCCAGGTTAAGGTAAAAGGACTATCATTCCCCCAGTTTAAAACACTAATTGTATGGAAAAGTGTTAGTTTGGAATACATTTCTGACATCTTACAAGGGCTGTCTGTATGTAAAAAATGACCCAGTCAACTCTCGTATAGCAGAGAACATATCACCTCAAACAGATTCCCACCTTTGGAAAGATTGGGGAAAATGAATATCTTGTGGTTTTTATCTCTCCTCCAGGCTTCTTGACAGGCAACTAGCATAAACCCTTTCAGTTCAGTGGTGTTATTTTGTTTTTTTATCTCATTCATAGCAGTCCTCAGATTATTTTATTCAGAATTAGAAGAGTTTAGTTGGAAGGGATTAGTTGTAGTATTTTTTCACCCCTTCTGTAAGAAAGGCCTTTCCTGTATTTAATAGAATTCCCTGAAAGTAGTAAGGATAAGCCAGTACAATATGTCATCTGACTGAAGGGATTGAAGCCTAGAACTTTTGCAGGAATTTGCTACTGTAACAAAGACATGGTTGTGGTTCATGGTTGAGGGGTAAAAAAAAATAAATAACCTCAAACTAGCTACTGTACCTGTATATTCTGAAACACTTCTAGAGCAACTGTAAGTGAATAATTGGTCTTATTTCATCAGCAGCTTAATAATGGAGCATCTTTTAATGAGGACTGTATATATATATACTGACCCAAGCACACTCTGAGACAATGTTCTCACAGTCTTTGGACTCAGGTTTCTATTCCATGACATGCTCTCCATGCATCACTCTGCTTTCCACAACTTTTCACACTCCTAAAGCTCTTTTCTTCATGTGTTGGCATTGATCCAGTCCTGTGTTGCCCATCAGGAGCATAGTAGTCAAGGGATAGGTCTTTCAGAACAAACTTGCTGTAAAATGCATGGGAACTGGTCACCTGGCCCCTAGCAATATCATATGAACAATAAACTCACCACCACACCTAGCACTTGAACCCACATCCTGTTTTATAACACTCAGTTATTCTGATGATCCTCAGATACGACACGCCTTCTTCTCAGTGGTGTGTGACATCTTCCAGCACTACCCTAAGCTGCTAGAATCCTCAGAGTCAGAACTCAGCGCAGCCATTTTACCTGCACTGGATGACCAGGAGGGGATTGTTCTACCCAGAGTCTGGGAGGCATTTTTACACCTTTGTCTGAAGTACTCAGTAAGTTACTCTGTTGCAGCTGTGGCTAGGTTAGGTTTTGTTATGGCAGAAATGGTTAGGTTTTACTAAGTTTACTGGAAAGATGAAACAGTTTTGGTCCTCATGCTCATTTTCTTGTATTACTATGCAATAAAAATGGAGAGGAACCACACCAAGCTGAGGCTATTTTGTCTTACCATTGAATAATATCTGCATATGTGGATACCGTATAATTCTTCCATGCTCCCATTTGTTCTCTTGTTTGGGCCAGACAGCTAACTCATTTGTTCTTGCTGTCAGGGGCTCTAGAATGAGAAGAATTACTCCTTTGTTTGGGCTAGTCAGTTAACTCATTTGTTCTTGTTATCAGGGTTTCTGGAATGAGAAGAACAGTCGGTCATCATTCAAGCGGATCCTGTCAGTGATGAGGGAGGGAGGTCGGGGTAGTGCTGGGGAACTGTGTCCTCACCTCCTTCCCATACTCAGTGTCCTGCCACCTGAGGCTGCAGAAAACACCTCATCCCTCTATACACAGTTCTTTGCTGCAGTCACTTCAGGGTGAGTCTTATGGGTATACAGTGAGAGCTTATTAGAAGCCAGTGATTTTTGATGTTCCTTTTAGATTTTGGAAAAATTTGCTTTCAGCGTTATTGTCACCTATAAATCTAATTTTCACTCTCATCTTAAATGTCAGGACCAACTTGCCAATCCCTGGGTTCCTACGCTTCTCGTGGGGCAGCATGGGATTGGATGATGGATGGATGGATGGATAAAGCTAATTTCCCAGTTCCCTCCTCCCCCCATAATATAGTATCATGTATTTGGATAAAACCGTGTGCAGTATTTTAGAACATGCTTAGTTTACAATGATGACTGCCTGCTTTATTTAGGGTGAGATTGTGAAACAGCATTATTTTACTTTTTTTCATCATTATTGAATTGCATGATTGAAAATATAAGAAGTTTGTGCCTAGTTACTAAATGCATAAAGTGAAATTTAGTATGACTGTTTTGCATCCACACAGATTTAAAAAAAGATGCTGTCATAAACTTGGAGCTTGCCTGTGAATATGATCAGTGTCAGCAATACAGCCAGGGGTAACTAATACATGATGCTGATGCTGAAAGGTTTGTTCATGTTGACCCTTTACCTCCTACTGTGTCTCTGTTTGAGGAAAGAGTTTGGTGTTAGCTTGAATCTTTAAGAGGGAAGAAAGGTGATGATGATGTTAACAGTGATGATGATGATAATGTTGATGATGATGATAACAATGGTGATGATGAAAATGATGATGATGATGGGGAGGAGGAGGAGGATAATGGTGATGTTTAGGATAACAAGGATGATAAGGATTACAATGATGATGATGATAACGATGATGATGAGGACAATGATGATTCCTGTGTGTCGCAGGTTGATGAAGCAGCGGGTGTTGTGCAGCAGTCGTGATGTGGCAGCCATAATTACGGCCCTGTATGAGTGTCTGCGCTTTGTGGCCAAAAAAGTGCATGACCTACAGCTGTGGGATGGGCTTGTGAAGTACCAGGTAAGTGTATGAGTAGTTGATGCAGTGCAGTGCTGAGGGTAGACCAAGATGTGCTGTAGTGGTGTGTGTGTGTGTGTGTGTGTTAGTGTGCCGTGGGAGCAGGCTGTGAGGCCTATGCCCAGAGTCAGACACATTAAAAAAATAAAATAAAATAAATAAAATAAAATAAATAAAAAACTCAGCTGATGGGTACTGTCTTGAGAAAGGACAAACTTTGCATGCTCTCAGATTTGGCTTCTTTCTTTCTTTTTTTGGGGAAAGATAAAAAAATCACTACACAAGCACACATGACCACACACACACACACACACACACACACNCATTGAATTTAGTATTTACTGGCATTCCCCTTCACCTTTATTATCTTCTTAAGGCGTCTGGGGAGACTGATGGCGTAGTTTTGCAGAACAGACGGACTAAAACTGCTCCATAGCTGCAGCCTCAAGTTTAGGCAAAGATGATGTGTCCATACTACGCAGCTGCCGCTTCATGTGCGCCCATAAATTCTCAATGGGATTGATATCTGGGCTGTTTCCGGGCCAATCTCGAATAAAGGGAACCTCACAGTCTGTTAGCCACTGTTTCACTGACTTTGCAACATGTGCAGGGGCAGAATCTTGCATAAATACTCTTGCCTTGGTTTTATCAAAAGAGTCACTTAAAACATCACATAAGAGCTCCAAATAATTGTTCTGGTTCACTTTTTCATTTGCAGGTAGAATTACCAACCTACCAACACCATAATATGTAAAGCAGCCCCAAGCCATGAGTGAGGCTGGGTATTTAACAAACTTGGAAGTGTACTTAGGATCCAGGGGGTCACTGCCTGGTTTGCGGTACACTCGTGATGAAGGGGTACCAGTGACAGTAAATGTTGACTCATCACTCCAAAGCACAGTTTTCCATTGCTCCTCACTCCAGGCAAGATATTTCTTACAAAAATTTACTCTCTTTTTCTTCTGAAGTGCAGTTAGCAGTGGTTTTTTACGAGCACAAAAACTCCTGTAGCCCAGATCGTCATGCAACAGCTGCTGCACACTTCTGACAGACACATCTGCCAGCAACTGTGGGTTCTTTTCTTTTAAATCCCGTGCTGTTAGCCTTGGATCCTTGCTAACTTGCCTTGAGATCAGCTGACGGGTCCTGAAGGTTGTCTTACGAGGTCTCCCAGGCTTGGGAAGTGGAGTGGGAGGAATGGCCTCCCCACTGTCCTTGAACCGCTTCACCAGTCTCTGCACTGTCCTCAGTCTAACACCATCTGATTTGCAATAAATGGGAGTTTGTGGCCAGCTTTGTATAAAGTAATCACTTCCACACGTTTGTCCTTGCTTGTGGTTACTTTAGGCATGATGAGAATGTGGTAGGTAACCAAATAACTGTGTTATTTGAGTCAAAACATGCCCTCGTGGTGCATCACACACAGAGACAATCCTCCTCCTGTGGCTGCCCAAACATTACTGAGCCTGCTCCTGTGGTGCCAAACCTATCAAGCAGGGTTGCCAGCTCCCGTTGAAAAAGAGTCAGCTCATTTCGCATCACAGGGGAGGGTAGTATTGACCCTACTTCATTTAACACGAAAAGGAATGACGTTAGCAAAAAAGCGTCAGTACTTTCCACGCCTACTGTATATATATATATATATATATACTGTATGCAGTTTTTTGTGAGACATGAACTCGGCTTTCTTCATCCATGTGATGTATTTTCAGATTGTGGAATTGCTGACATCTTCCTTCACCACCAGCCATCAACTAAGCACCTCCAACCTGTTCCGTGAAGTTGCCACCCTCCTGCGCTTCCTGGCTAAGAGCGGGGAGGCTGATGGGGCCGGGAGGGACCTCACTACACTTTTCTGGACCAAATTTATACCCGAGTGTGGTGCCATCGTCCAGCGTGGCAGCCCAGTAGAGGCATCACGTGTCATGGCGTTTTTTCACGTGCTGAGGGACCCCAGGTTAGACTGATTGAAGCTTTGGGTACCAGAAACATGTTGGTGTTGTTGGTATTGTTGTTGTTGTTGTTGGTGATGACAGTGATGACGTTTTTTTTTTAAATGGCCTCAGGCTCATCTGGATATGAACCCACTTGACTGTAGGCTGAAGTTGCCCTTTTCCTGCAGCCCACTATCCTCCTATCAGAAATTAGGGAGGGAGGTGAAGGGAGTTTGTTTACCTGGGCAGCTGTGCCACCTCTGGAATGCTTATTAGGTCTTATCAAAACTAAATTTTGCCAACATTCCTTTGCCGATAGTGGTTGTAGAAGATGTTGCATGAATATTTTTATGCAATAGTAGTGTGACTTGCACAGCACAAGAGTATGAGAAGGAAAGATAATTATTTGTGACATTCAGGGAACAATAAGAAATATGAAAGTCATGACACACTGCTGGCAGGGGATTATTGGTGAAGGTTGACTCATAATAGTGTGCAAATCCCAGCAACAGTCTTCCTGTTGACAAAAATCTCCAAAATATAGCCAGATCTTACAGAAATTTTGGGCTGGATATGTATTGTTACAGTAAGACTTCTCCCCCCCCCCCAAGTAGTGCACAGTAAATTCGTATTATTTGTCCAAGAAACCTCCATTTGTACCTGACTTGCTATTTCTGCCCAATTTTGCATTAGCTGATGATTGTGTGAAAAATAAAAATAATAATAAGAATGTCTTGGAATACTGTACATCCCAGAATTAAAGCAAGGACCAAATGTACAGTATTTACTTCTCTTGGTCTGGGGTGGTATTCTTAATCATATTTACAGTTCAGCATTGGTAGGTGGTGGCGACCATCATCCACTCACTTGATGTAGTGCTGTCTACTTCTTCCTTAGCCTTTATCATTCTTTTTTTGTGCCTGCCCTCCTCTCTTCCTATTTCTACCATTTTTCCTGTCACTTTTTACTGCTTTTCTTTCCTTTACAGGTGGCTTTACATTGAGTGACTAGCCAAATGGTTTCTTGTAAGCCAAGAAACCATTTACAACGCTGGGTGGTAACCATATAACCAAACCATACGTGCTCCCTACGTGTCAACAAGTGGGTTGGTGGAGGGTTAGTGTCCCTCCCCGTAAAATAAATAACTCAAAGTCAAATGGCCACCCCTTATGGGATTATGGTGTCTGGCAATAGATAGATAGATAGATAGATTTTCTGTCATAAGTTAGGCTTTTTTTCCAAGGAAGAACTATAGATATGAATAGATTCAGCAGTTTTGATTTCTCCTCCTTTCTGTTAAATGTGTAAACAGCGAAAATTTTCCTCTTGCATCCGAGATTTGTTTTCGTAAGAGGAACAAGACATGATGAGACATTTGCACTTTCCTTTTCTTGTTCTTCCCAGGTAACAAATTTTAGTTACAAGGGAAAATTGATTGTAAGCTTGTTTGTGAATTTGGAACCTGTCTCCAGAAGCACTAAAATAATTACTTTGTTATAGGTCGAAGCTGAGCCAGAGAAGGGAAGGCGTGAGGTTTTCAGATGAGTCAGGGGATGTGGCAGAGAAACAGCCAGCCAGCCCCATTACAGAGCCAGAGGATGGTAGTGATGGTGCCTTTATTGAGGAGGTTGGCACACACCTGACCCAGCTGACTGTGTCCTGCCATGATATCTACATGAAGGAAAAGAATCTGTCTGTGTTTGGGATTTTCTCAGTCCTCCTCTGCTCATTCCCTTCACCCAGGGTCTATACTGCCCTTGTATATGGCCAGCAGGGAGAGAGGCAGGAAAAAATGGCCCAGGAAAATCAGGAAGGAGAACAGGAGAAGGAGATGGAGGGAAAATTAACTGGAGAACACATGGAAGACAAACCCAAGGATGAAAGGCAGGCCAGTGTGAGGGAGGTTATGGAGCATATTGTGGTGCCAAAGATGGAGGGGCAGGAGGATGCCAGTGTGTCCCAGCCCACTGTCAAGCTCTTCATCAGTCTGTACAGACGCATGACACAGGACCAACAGAGATCCTTGCTCATGGGGCTAAAGGTTGGTCTGGCTGATAATTTTGTTAACACAAAGTTCCTTTTTAAAAAGTTATCCATCTTTTTTCATTGTTTCAGCATTATAACTGCAGTATATTATTATTGTTATTATTATTATTATTATTATTTATTTTTCATTATCGTGAAGAATCCACATGACTGCCATAGTCACTTTTTGCTTGCTCAGTAATTGTCTTTACAATCTGTAAACTAGGGATGAGCATCATTTGCTAGCTGACCAACCTTACTGCTTTGGTAGTAAAGTCTGCCAATAAAATTTGCAGGTAAAGGTGCCAGTTTTAGTCTGTCTGTTCTCATGATCTCCAGATGCAGTGTGTCCTTGAATACAGTGGGCTGTATGTGTGTGTGTGTGTGTATAGGCACATGCATGCATATATGTGCATCTATGCATTGGTGTATGTGCACATGTGAGTACATGTTTAAAAAAAAATCATCCTCCCTCTCCTCACCTTAGCCAAGCCTGTCTGTATCCTGCCTACGTTTACTAATGGAAGGGCTGGCCGAGTGCACAGAATTTGACCCCATAGCTGTGGCGTGGCTTCAGTCAGACCAGCTGGGAGGGCATCTGGTTCAGCTGGTGGACCGTCTCTGTGATCACTCCCCATCTGGCCACCCCGATCGTGGCCACAGAGATGAACTCATAGCGCTGTTTAATTTTGTTCTCAGTAATGGCAATAAGAAAGGTGAGTGATTTTTATTACTGCTTTGTTATTGTAGTAACTGTAGTGCTAACAGTATGGTAATTTTTAGCCTTATGACTGTATTTTTGTAGGGATTAAAGATAACCTTTTTTAACACCTCTGAAGCTATAGGTCCTCCATAAATTATGTAAACCCATCTGCTGGTAGCTTGATTGAAATAAGAGATAGATTATTGGACTGAGAAGTTAATGCTGTTTGCTGTTTGTTTTATGTGCACCTTTTGTACAACACCTCATTGGCTTAACCCCTTCAGTGATGTATAAAGGTATTGCTGTTGCCACCCTCAGAGCCAGTCATCGCCACAGCCTACGTGTCCCAGATCCTAACCAAACTGAGCACCAGCCTCAAGTCCGACAGACCTCAAGACGGCCGCTCACAAGACCAAGTAGTTCGCCTGGTGGCCACCCTCGCACGCCGTCTCTTTACCAGTTATGTGTGTTGGCAGACCGACGGCATCTGCGAGTTTATGAGGTCGCTGTTCATGCTCCTGCACCAGTCCTCTAAATCCCTGAATGATGAAACGGTTGAGATCCTAAAATCAACATTCCTGAAGGGTTTTGAGGGACTGCTTGCATCCATGATAGCTGACCAGCCTGATAAGCTTTTTGAGGGCGGTGGATGCCTCGTCACCACCTTGAAGGACATCAGGCACAGCATTATGGAGGAGGGTTGTAGTTTCCAGTTGGCAGTGACTATGGCTGACCTCACCAAACGTCTGATGACCCTAATATTCCGACAGATGGACCAGGACGAGGACTGTAGCATAATCCTAGACCACGGGAGGATACAGACCATGCTAGATGTCCTAATGCCGACTGAAGGAGAATGGGCTAAGTTAGAAACCAAGCTCAGTCCATTGTACATGATTCCATCCATTATCCAAGGAACCGTCTCATTCACAGAGTTTCCCTTCCCGAAATATGTGGAGGATTGTTTACCAGTGGATTTCAGTCATGCACGTTTGTCCATGTTCCTCTGTGACCTCCTTCTTTTCCTCTCAAGATCTGGGGAGAAGGAGCGAGCTAGAGAGCAGGTTAATAGTGTGAGTGAGAGGTTGGAAAGGAAGGTAGATGAGGAGGAGGAAGTAAGAGAGAGTGTGGAGGAGAGTGAGAGACTGGAGAGGGAATATGCAGAGAAACTTGAACTGGAGAACAGGGAAGAAGAAGTAGAAGAAGCATCTAGCTCAGAAGATGAAGAGGAAGAGGAGGAGGAGGAGGAAGAAGAAGAAGAGATAGAGGAAGGAGATAACAAGGAATCAGATGAGAGAGAAGAAGAAAAATCCAAAGAGGTAGAGGAGTCGATAGAAACAGGAGAGAACTCAGTGGAGGAGAGGAGAACAGAAGAAGAGATGGAGAATCTGGAATCAAAGGTAAGAACAGAAGAGAGGAACTCCACAGACAAGAGGAGATCAACAAAGAGAAAAACCCCAGGGAAGAAGAGATTGAAGGAAAAAGAACAGGGACTGAAAGAGAGAAGGTTGGGATCAAAGGAGAGTGAGTCCGGTTTGGATAAGAGGGAGGAGGAGCCGCAGGAGGAGGTGTCTCTAGGGCAGTACACTCACTTGGTTGTCTCGGCCCTGCACTCAACCTGTCACGGCTCAGTAACACAAGACCTCACCAATGCCATCAGGAGTGTGAGTATCCAGGATTTTTTGTGTGTATCCTAATAACTCTCCCTCCTGACACTGCTTTTGCTTTTAAGTCCACAGTGAGTTGCAGAAACATTGCTGTTTAACATTCAGTTGCCCTTGGTACCTAATTTACCCATTCCTACCAATTTACAGTATAGTACCAATTGTATCAAAACAGTTGTGGTATTTTAGAACACGTCCATGACTTACAATGAGATCTGCCAGTAAAATGAAAAGGATGTCTTGGTATTGAAGGACTTACTCAACTCTATTTTAATTTATGCCACAGAACTGGCTCTCTGAAGACACGAAGATGGGTATTGGGAAACTGAAGCAAGACATGAGAGTGCTACTGAGGCTTCTGAACCAAGGCAATAAGAGGCTCATCACCAAGCAGATATGTAACAGGTTGGTGTGGGTGGGTGTTTTTGGTATGGTGTAGAGTTTAAGAGACATAGACAAGTGGGCAGCAGGGTGGATTATGTGATCCGTGGAATGTGTGTGAAGTGTGATGTGTTGGTGTGGTGAGTGGTGTGTTGTGATCTGTGAGTCATGTGTAGAGTGTGGGTAGTTATGATGTGATGTGGATGAAATGGTGCTTTAGTATGGAGTTGTGCTGTGATATGGTACAATGTGTGGCTCTTGTGCAGAGTGTGGGTGTTTTGATGCATTTATAAATGTTTTTAAGTTTAAATTGCATGTAAGATTGCTTACATGTACAGTTTATCTTTACTCATATTCATACCAAGTAACTCACAGTCTTAGTTTGAGTAAATATTATGGAGACTAAGAAGCACAAAGCAATATGTAATAATAGGTAATTGTAATGGAGATTTATTTATCCTGTAAATTGGTTATGATCTGTTATACGGTACATTCTTCATCTGATGTCTCGGTTCACTGGTGCAATGTTGGTGGTAGTGCATGATGTGTGTGGTTGACCAAGATGGAAGGCAGATTATGATGAGGATTTACTGTATTAGTGTTATGTTAGGCTGTTGTTGTTTTTGTAGTCCCAGGCTCTTTTAAGTGTGAACCTGGTGGAATGCTGGCTGAAGTTGCCTGTCTGCAGTTCACCATCGTCCTCTTCGGTAATATGGAGGGAGTTGAGGGGAGTTCATTCAACTTGGCAGCAGAGCCAATCAGATATATGGGTTCCTTGAGAACATCCTTTTTCAGCAGCAGTGTTATCTTACTGGTATGTTGGTCCACAGATGTAGTGATGGCAGCAGTGCATGGTGCGTGACACTAACCAGGGTTCTGTCCGAGTGGATGAGCACTGAGGATGTCAATGCAACCCGCCTCCTTCAAGGCCTAGAAGAGTCCTCCCTCGGGTACTATGCCACCAAGCAGGTGTGTAGACTGCCGTAACCTCACATGCTTCTCATTTACAGTCTTATTAACTCTTCACTGTACTGACATGTTTTGTTCCTACCACTTCCAAATGATTTTATTCATATTAGTAGAGTGAGTACTCAGATCAGAGAGGTCAAGTACAACCTTCATGAATCCTTTTATTACAAGAGGTCTACTGTACCCTAAGCTGAATAAGATTCTTTGGTGGTTGTTGCTGTTGAGTAACACCTGTCTATCTGACCAAGCAGACACATCAACCACAGGCAAGCACCTGCCCGTGCAGGACTGTAATAAGAATAAGGAAATATGTCATTAGAGTGATCTAGTTAAGAGTTGTCTGCAGGGGGATGTGGGAGAGTGACTACTGCCATGAATACCGTAAAAGATGACTCGACCTATTCAATACTGGGAGTTTTTATATATATATATATATTTTTGCTATCTCCAGGCAATATTTTGAAGTTTGAAGATATTTTAAAAACTGTATGGGTTAAATAAGGCATCCATCAATCCATACACTTCTAGGGCACTCTCCTAAGCTGAGTAAAGTGTATGGTGGTATCAAGAAAGGAATACAAAAAGACATCACTGTATGGAAGGAGTGAAAGGTATGGCAGTGTACAGGAAGAAGAGTGATAGAAGTGTGGGAACTGCTGGAGTATTGATTTGTTTAGTGTTGGAGGAAAGTTATGTGACTGAGTTGCTCTTGTTACAGAAATCCTTGTAGGGCTGACTATGGTGTTATTATGGAAATGTTGATGCTAATTATGGTATCAAATGCATTTACAGTGATCCTCAGGGTATCATACTGTTGTCTCTGGAGAATGGAGCTGCAGTTTTGTTGTGCCTGTTCTTATAACTCCTCTGTTATGGTTCAGAAGTGCATCTCACTTAAAGATGTTTCAATCAAAGGTTTGCCTCCACACATCATAGACATAAAAGAGGACTGACTTTATTTGGAAAAGAAAAAGAAAGTGTAAAATATGTTACCCAGGTGAAGGTGATGCCAGTTTATTTATATCGTACTCTTGGTTGCAGTCACTGTTGTCGTACCTGCCTGCGGCCACAGTGGTGGACATCATGGTTGAGGAGACTGGCCTGGTGTCAAGCTTGGTGGAGGACCCATTCTCTGCGGTGGCCAGTGTGCGTGTGGTGGCTGCGGCCCTGGCGGTGGTGCCCCCACACCTGTCCGCAGAGGTGGTAAATTCTCTGTTCTCCGTCCTGGCCCAATGGCGTGACAATGCTAACAATGTCTTCCTCTTTGCCACGTGAGTATTTCATCATCCCATAACTTAACACTCCATTATATATCATCCCATATAATTTTATTATATATCTTCCCATAACATATCATTGCATTAAATATCATCCCATAACATAACATTGAGTTATTATATCGTCCCATAACATAACATTGCAGTATACATCCTATCTCAACCTAACCTAATGTAACTTAATCAGACCTAACCAAATCAAACCCAGTTTACCTTAATTGGACTTAACCTAATCTAGCACATCTTCATCTTTGGTATATGAGTAACATCACCTGCCATAACATAAGCATTACATAACCCTCCCTAACAGTTCCTAACCTCATAACAAGCCTAACCTAACTTATCATAATCTAACAATGTCTTCTTTGCCATATGAGGTACTTCAGTCTGCAGATTCTTTTCATATTCCTCATGTAACCACTTCACTATGATGACATATTTTTCTAACTTATTTTTGCTGCTCCCAGATGAATTCGCTGAGCTAAGAAAGACCCTGGGATAGTGAAATGTGAAGTGTTTGACAAGGGACAACAGTAGCCCTCTCATCATCAAAACAAATTTAGTATTCTGTTCCAACTGATGCCACAATATTGTATTCAGCTGAGAGTGAGTCATAGGAGCCTAAGTGGTAAATAAAAATAAAAAATAGTAAAGGACAGCTTATAAAAAGGACTCATTGTATTATGTGATGAGAAGGGTAGGACATCAGTAATAGAGAGAGAGAGAAAAGAAAATATTGTCAGAAAAGGAGACTTAAACAAGATGGTCAAAAAGGGCAAGGTATAATTACACCACAGTAGTGATGGCAGTTTGTCACACCCAAACTCTTACCTGCAGTGATGTGAAGGGGATGGCTTGGGAGGACATCACCCTGACGTGCTCCCTAGTGCGACTCCTCACTGTCCTGGTTAAGCGACACTGGATGCACCTTCAGCCCTCACACTGGGACCTGCTGCTGTGCTCTCTCTCATCATGGGTTCAGAGCCTCAATGACTCAAAAGAGGTAAGGAGGTAAGGGCATAGCACAGTCACATATGGTTTCAAAAATATCAACTGATTCCATGAGAGAAGGAGGTGTGAGCTGGGGGGAGGGCAGTGAAATAGGAGGGGACATGGCGATATGGAGACAATATGTTGGTGGTCACCCTTTATGGGATTAAGGCATCTGGTAATAGGTAGACAGATCCCATGCAACTGGTCCATTAAATTAGGGGAAGCTGGCAAATCCGAGAGCCTTAATAAAGGAAGTAAGGAGAGAATGGCACAGGCAGTCTTCATTAGCCCCATAAGCCAGGTGATGAAGACATTGCAGATTTAATATGAAATAACAAGTTAAATTGCTTTAGGTGAAAACTTAATGTGTTAGGTAACTTGGATTGTTTTTAATTATGAGATTACCATTTTGTTTTCTTTGAACAGAGTGTGCAGAAGGAGACAGTGGTGTGTGCATTTGCATGTGCAGTTTGTAAGTGTGTTGGGTGTGTGGGTGATGTGATACAGAAACACCAGCAGCCTACAGACACCTCCAACTCTGCCACCACCTCTGCCACAACCACTGCCACAGCCACTACAACCATCCCAACACTGCCACAACGACTGAAGGATGACTGGAAGGAATTCTTCTCTCAGCCAATGTACAACACACTCATCTCCCTCTTTGTGGATGTTGCCAGTAAGTGGGTTCTCTAGGTGTTGTTTCATCCATCCATTCATCTGTCTGTGTGTCCATCCATCCATCCTTCCATCCAGTTTTGTCCCATCCGTAACTGAGGCCTGGTCTTAGAATACTCATACTCAGCTTTCAGTTTTTCAGTCTTATACAGATTAAACATAACATAATTCACCCTAACCTGATGTGATATAAATGCTGCCCTCTGTATAGGTCAAGGAATTATGGTATTCTGTGACATCTTAATTTTTCCATACATTTGATACTATAACCCAGGAGAAACTGGCAGTTCAGTAGATATATATTCTTAATTTACTGTGAACTTCATAGCTGTGAGAAAGAAAGAAAAAAAGAACTTCCTGTAATATAACCCAGCCCAACCCAACCCAGACCTGGCCAGACCAGACCAAACTATAAATAAACTAAAATAAACTAAGCCAGCCTTAACCTAGTGAAGCTAAGCAAATCCAATCTCTCTTGCTAGACGCATACAGCAAAGCACCATCAGTGATCCTGTATGCTGTGTGCCGGTGTGTGAGTGTGGGTGTGTGTGGGGCTGGCGCTGGGGACTTGGAACAACACTCCCTGCCACCCGCACCTGTTGAACCCCAACACCAACATGAGGACAGCGCTTGGAAGGCCATGAAGCTGCCACCCAAAGAACAGGTAAGGCAGGCAAGATTTTTGGAATGATTTGGGATCTGTTTGGTTAGGTTAGTCTGGTAGGGTTAGGTTGGATTAGGTTAGTAATGTTAGGGTTAGGTTAGGTTAGGTGAGCTTAGTTTGGTAGAGTTTGGTTAGTCTGTTAGGGTTAGGTAGGTTAGGTAGGGTAAGGTTAGTTTGCTGGGGTCAAGTAAGGCTGGGTTAGGGCTTAAAGAAAGAGCAGTCATTGTGAGAAGAGAGAACTTTGCTCTCAGTGCTGAAATGGTACATGGAAACAGAATATGTGTGAGGCTTGGTTCACTGCTTTGTTGTCCAAGTGTGGGATGAGTTATATAGCCAGTTTCATAACATATGAATTCATATAGATGTTCTTGTGCTTTATTTATAGAATGGTATAGCTGTGCTCCTCGTGGGCCACCGTAGGATTGGATGATGGATGGATGGTGTAGCAAATAATATATATGAAAATAATGCACTGAATGAAGGTATATGATCAGTTATTACCATTTAATGAAGATGTGCCACTCAGCACAGGCTGATAAACAGTGCATCCAGTGTCCAGCCTGTCTGAGAATTATAGTATAGCATTATGGAGAACCTAGTTTTGTCATTATTATGTTTCTGTTTGTAGGCTTGTAAACAAGTTGCAAGCACCAGTGTCAAATGTGTCAAGTATAGGCCATGGTGTGTTACAACTGAGTGTGTTTTGATAACACACAATGCTTTAGATAGTGTTGCATCCCATTTTTTCATTGCAACCACTATAGTGATTGGGGATGGCTAGACTGACTTCCAACCCAGGGCTATCTGTTCAGCCTGAGGATGTCATTTGTTTACTCCTGTCACCTAATTATCAGTTTAGGGAGGGTTTTTTATTGTAAATAGGGTAGTATTCTGTATCTGACCTCTTTAGATGAAAGTAACTGAAGGTAACAGAAATAAAATAAAAAAGTATGTAACCATAATGGAAGGATAAATCTAGCACAGTACTGTACTGTGTATGACAAACTATGTACAATATATAGGCGATCACTTTGTTTCATTTTGTGTTGGGTCTTTGCAGTCCCTGCTGACTCACCTGGTTCCTTTGCTGACATGCAGCCACCCGACTGTGCAGTGTGTGTCATACTGCCTACTGAACACTGCACTGCCAGAGGTCATGAGGGCCTGGGATGACAACCAAGTGATTGTCAGTGAGGAGGAAGATACCCCGCAACGACCACTCCCACCACAACTCATGCGTGTTGTGCAACAGGTTATCTTACATGTATTTAGTACAGTTGATTGATTTATTGTTGTACAGGCATCCCTCATGTAACAGTGTTTTGGATAACTTTTTTTTTTCCCTCCCTATTGCAGTCCGCAATACCCCACTTTTTGCACAGTGGTAACTCAAACAGATTTGTGATTTGTTTCCTAGTTGTGGATTTCAGGCCTCAGCTGTCCATCCATCATGGCTGCATTCATGCTTTATCTTGTTTTCTTTATCCTCCCTCACCCTATCCTTAGGTGGGAAAAAATGTGGTGATGACAGTGCATCTGGACTCATTAGTAGAAAAGAACCCAATAAAGATGCCATAATAAGGACGTGTTTTATCCATTTCTTCCAGTGTGGGGAAGAAGTAGAGGAACTGTGGGAGACCAAGGGCAGGGGTGGGGCCATGAGTCTGCCCCCCTACTCCCCTGCCTTCACCCCCACCCTGGGCTACCTCCTGGTATGGCGACTGGTGCTGGCAGCCGTGTCTATGGCATCTGACCAACACCAACACCAGTACACTGCTCATCTCAGGTTTGTGGTAGATCTTGTTTATTTACCTTGCACACAGGTGGATTCTGTTATACAAGAAACCGGTGCTGTGAGAATGGGTAATTTATACTCAGATTCGGTGATGCAGGCACAATCAGTAAACCAAACCCTATTTTTCCCATAAGGTATGCACTCCACTATACGAGTTTTTACAGTCCTGTTTTTCACTCCATTTTATGAGTTTTTGATATCCAAGCAGTCCTCCAATAACATATCCCACTTGTATTATGGAACCTGCCTATACTCTTTCCTGAGCTCATGGATTTGCCATAGAAAATACCATTACTGTTGCCATAACACTACTGCTGAGAGTCACCATCTAAAGAATATTGTTGGCAAGCAGTATCCAAGAGATGGAATGGGCATGGAAGGGGCAGTGTGCGGTAACTCCATACGCTGACGTGCAATAAAACAGGCCTCAGGTGGCATGACTGTGGCTCGAGAAAGTCAAAAATAGAAACGCATGATGATGGTTGTCTATTTATCTCCCCTGCCAGACACCTACAGCTGCTGCCACGCCTGCTGAATAACCTGTTCCGTGCGATGCCTCAGAGACCGGTACTGGAGGTGGGCAGTGGAAGGCAGGAGGGGGGCAGTGACCAGAAGACCAACCCCACCATGTTCAACACCCAACTTCACATCTCTCCTGTTGGTACGATGTTCACCTTATTATTATTTTCTTCTTACTGATACCATTAGTCAGGAGTCCAGGGGCTTGAATGATGAGTGAGTGAGTGTGTGGACCATTTTATTGGACATGCTGTTAAGTAGTTCTTCCTCTCTCTTGATTTTCACTTTCTGTGTTTTCTGGATCCTACCTTAGTCCTTTTGGGTGGGAAGAAGAGATTGGGATGGTGGTGATGATGATTATGATGATGATGATGATGATGATGATGATGATGATGATGATATTCAGTTATGATGATGATAAGCTGTGATAATGTAATGATGAGCTATGGTAATGATGATGATGCTGGTGATATGATGATGATGATGATGATGATGGATTATGATGATAATAATGAAATGTGATTGTGACGATGATGAGCTATGATAATGGTGATGATGATAAGATTTAGCAGTGATGATGAGCTTCGATAATAATAATAATAATAATACTGATAAACTCTCTGCTCACGTCACAGCAAACTTCACCTCCCAAGACCTGGCCCATCTAGCATGCAAGGTGTACTTCGAGTGTGTGAGTCGGATCCCAGCGGCCGTTCGTCAGTGGTTTGCCGGCCTGGACCGCCAACGGCAGCCTGTGGTCGAATCATTCACTGCGTCCTACGTCTCACCGCTCCTCATAGCACAGGAGATGGCCGCTATCAACGCATCCACCACCAAATTTGACAACATGACGGTAAAGAGTGTGTGAAGCCAGTTTGTTCATTATATAGTATTGTTCTCTCTCTCTCTCTCTCTCTCTCTCTCTCTCTCTCTCTCTCTCTCTCTCTCTCTCTCTCTCTCTCTCTCTCTCTCTCTCTCTCTCTCTCTCTCTCTCTCTCTCTCTCTCAATTAACCATTTGAGCCTGGGGATGTTTTGTTCATACTGTTCTTACTGTCTCCTAATTTTTTTCAGCTTGTTTTTTGTTTTTTTTTGTTTTTGCAAGAGGGAATAGAAATCATCATAAGCTCTTTCAGTATGAGAGTTGTTTCCTATCAATCTCTCTATCTGTCTCTTGAAAGATGCCTTAATCCTGCAAGGGGTAGCTGCAAAGAAATGGCCTCCATGTTGCCCTGTCCCCTTCCATTACACTGCTCTCCCCCCAGCTCACACCTCCCTCTCTCATATACCTCTCCACTCCATCCCTCCACCCCATCCTTGGCCTCACCCTGAAATTTCTTCACTTAAATTAGCATTTTGAGTGTACTTGTCTTCCCCATCACAGCTTAAGTTCTAAGCATATGGCATAGAATAAGAAGTTATTTGCTGAATCCTGCATCTCACTACAACTCATAGGACAAGACATGGCCAGTAATTGCTCCTCACCCAACCCAACCCAACCCAACCCATTCTAACCTAACCAAATCCAACAGATCCGCACCAGGCCAGCGGCACGTGAGGTCGTTGCATCGTACAGCATCGACCAGGTCAGCGGGGACACATCCAAGGTGCTGGAGCTGACCCTGAGACTCTCCCACAACCACCCTCTCTCCACCATCACCGTCGAGAACCACCGCAGGGTTGGCGTGTCCTTGGCCCAGTGGCGGAATTGGCTGCTTGGGGTCGGTACTTGGGGGATTGGCAGCCTCACTCACATAATCTATTTGTCTATCAATGTATCTGTCTGTACTCAGACATCTTAATCCAGTAAGGGGTGGCCACAAACAAATCACCTCCTAGCCACTCTGTCCCCTGTCATTTCACTGTCCTCCCCTCAACTTACATCCCCCTTTCTCATATACCTTTCTTCAGCATACCTCCATCTCATCTTCAGTTCTACAATACCTGTATTCTCACATTATCACAGGCTATAATTCTTCACCTGTCATAGTCTGTGGCCCTGATTCTTCACCCCCTTCACAGCATTGTCTTTTCTGTACACAATAACTTCCCCACATTCATTCTCAAGCCACCAAACCCCATAGCCTCCTCCACTTACTGAAACTTTCCACAGTCCCTTCCTTGCTATCTGCAGTCATTACTAAATCACATACATATAGAAACTCTCATGGCAACACAGAGCTAAAACTCTATGGCAGTTTTTTAAGCACTTGCATAAACAGAATGTGGCCCAACCATGATGTACACCCAGCTTTTATTGTAATGGTGAGAGATGTGGTAGGTCATGAATAAGCTGGGTGGATGTAAGTAAGTGTATGTATGAATGAGTGGATGTGTGAGAAAGTGAGGTAAGGAAGTTGGTGTGACTGTGGAACTGGCAAAGGATTGAGCTGGTTGGATGAATTAGGCTGTGCATGGAGGAGAACATGACAGGAGTTAGGCATCACTTTTTAAAGTTGATATTTAGTGGATTGACTTTATCTGGCAGGGGGTATGTGAAGGGACTGGATATGGAGGCTGCCAGAGATTGAGCAGTGTGGACAGTTGCCATTAGGTACCCATGGCCAACACATGCAAGTGTGTTGGGGGCGTTATAAACAATACGAATGATATGAAGTGTCATGAAGCACACCTACAATATAAAGAAAATTTAAGAAGAAAAATATCCATAGCTAGGCCTGTGAGGTGGGGGCAGTATTCTAGGGACTTGTTTTTTGCCTGATTGTGTGGTCCATTTCACTGGATATGCTGGTGATAGTTCTTCTACTTTTAGACGTTCCCCTGTTTCTGGGTCATACCTAACTTTGTCCTGGGTAGGAGGAAAGATCAGGATGTTAGTGATGATGGCAGTGGTATTGATAATGATGGGAGTTTTGATAATGATAACAGTCAGTATAAGCCCTGACCCCCTCTGTGCACAGCTAAACACGATGCTGCAACACCGCAACACCCCGCTGCTGCAGTCACTGGCATTCTGGCGGCAGAACGTGGAGCAGAAGTTCCGAGGGCTGGAGGAGTGTTACATCTGCTACTATGTCCTGCACGGCACCAACCACCAGCTGCCAAAACTCCTGTGTCGCACCTGCAAGAAGAAATTCCACTCGGCATGTTTGGTTAGTCTCACTACCCTTTGTTTCAAATGTGAGTTAGGTGGAGGGACAGACAGGCAAACGAGGAAGTTTTAGAGCAGTGTGTGTTGAATGTGAATGTTCTGGAGAGTGTTTAGAGTAAATAGAGAGGGTTTGGCCATTTGCAGTGGACGGAGAGGGAGAGGTTATTTGAGGAGTGTATGTGAGTGAGGTAGAGAGAGGGAGAGACTGGTTAGAAGTGTGTGTGTGAGTGAGGTATAGAGAGAGAGAGGGAGACTGATTAGAAGAGTGTGTGTGAGTGAGGCAGAGAGAGAGAAGTATAAGATTGTGAGAGAGAGATCAGAGGAGTGTATATGATGGTGAGAGAGAGAGAGAGAGAGAGATCAGAAGAGTGTATGTGAGTGAGGGGGAGAGAGAGAGAGAGAGAGAGAGAGAGAGAGAGAGAGAGAGAGAGACTGAGTTTGTAGAAGGATAGAGTTGAGAGTTATATAAATAAATAAGCAGGTTTTATAATAAAGGTAATCATTGTTATGAGTCTGGTATCTAGAGGGTGTCCTTCAAGATTTATTAATGTTATTATCATTATTATCATTACATCAGGAGGTTATTCTAGAGATAATTTAAATTGAAAAATGGTCCTTCAACACAGGTCCGTCCTCACCCATTACAGAGCTACAATTACCGATGACCTTATGGAAATTATTTAACCTACTAAAGAGACCTTTTTCTCCCATAAGTTCATCAGTAATTATACCTCCTAAAGTGGACTCGATCTTGATACAGCATTTCTTATTCAAAATTAACCTTAAAACAAAACAAAAAAAGTCATAGGATGCCTTCAGTGTGTTAAAAAAAATAGCACACCTTTCCCCGCCCTCCCCCCATACAATTGGTGTTTTGAATTTGGAGTAGCTAGGATATCAGCTTTACAGGTAGCAGTGAAACTTTAAAGTGCTGTTCCTCTGTAATAGATATGCTCTCTAATACCACTTTCTCTCTAATAGATATTCATTTCCTAATACCAGTCAGAAGTCCCTAATCCACTTATTATTTTTTCCTTCCACAGTACAAGTGGTTCAGTAGCAGCAACAACTCCACGTGTCCACTTTGTCGCAGTCTCTTCTAGGCGCTGGAAAATGTCACTTACCCTAAACACCGGGATTCAATACTGTATATATACTGTATCTAGCTGGAAAATAGGTAATTGTTGTGTTCATTTAGTAGATTGGAAGTCAATCTGTCTATCTATAGCCAGATGCCATAATTCTGTACAGAGTGGTTGTTTGTCTTTGAGGTAGTGGTTTTATGGGAAGGGGCACTAATGCTCTGCCAACCCACTTGTTGACATGTAGGGGACATGTATGGGTTGGTTATATGGTTACCATCCAGCACTGTAAATGGTTTCCTGGCTTTCAGGAAACCATTGGGCCACGTGAAAAGGAAATAAGAGTAATAAAAAGTGACAGGAAAGATGAGAGAAATAGGAAGAGAGGAGAGAAGACACAGAAAAAGAATGAATGTGAAGGAAGAAGTAGGCAGCACAACATCAAGTGAGTGGATGATGGTTGCTACCACTGCTTGCTTTGGTGACTTTTTGTACCCTGTTCTGTTAAATTTAGGAAGCCTTTTTTTGCCCCTCGTCCCCCGTTGTTTATTTCTGCATAGAGCACTTAAATGTTGCCTTTTATGTTCTTTATATAATTTTAACATTGATATAGTTTGCATATACTGTATAAGGTAGAAGAGAATATTAATGTGCCATATGTGGAATAAACTGGTTGGGAAAAGGTGCTTGAGAATCTCTTTGTGAATCAGGGCCTTGACTCATATTCATGTTGACTAAAGAAGCTCCCTAACACCTCTTCCTAAGTGGTTGATTTTGCATATTTCTCTTTATGATCTTCTGTGTCATTTAAATTATTCACCAGACTCAGCATAAGTAACATACAAATTGACATGAATTAGACATCAAAAATAAATCACCAAGGGAGAGGTGCTAGGGAGCTTCCTTAACTGACGAGAATACGGACCCACATCTCTGGCTGGTATTCTTGTCTGGTGAGGAGGGTCCTTAGGACCTCTTCTTTAGTGATTTATTTTTGGATATGGCTGGTTAATATCTTCTTGTATGTTATTTATGTAGAATATAGTGATATTGGAAGGATTTATATAACATAAGATGATAGTAAGGTGTAATGAACAAAATAAATTGCATAGGAAAAAGTGTTAGGGAGCTTGAACTGATGGGAATACAGGCTTCATCTCCTTGTATAATATTCTAAAGGGGTTTGGTGGTGTGTAGCACCTTCTCCTGATTGATTTATTTTGTATAGCACACTCTGATGCACTCTTTTATATTGATCCATCTATCTGTATCCAGATGCGATAATCCTGTAAGGGGTGGCCACAAACAGATCACCTCTATGTCACCCTGTCCCCTGCCATTTTGCCGCTCTTCACACACTTTTTGTGTGTGTGTATGCATGTGTGTGTGTGTGTTTCTGTTACTACCAGTTGTTTTTATTCAGCTTAGGAATCCCCCCTGTATTGAAATTGTTAATGAAGGCTGCATGCAACCTCTCTAGTTTGAAAAATCTACTGTAAGCTGAAAAGAACTGAAGAGCAGAAAAAATCAGGCTGAAGGGGTTAACAGTTTTGTCTTTGTATCCAGATGCACCATTTTTTTTTAATATACCAGTATATATTGTATGTATAATTATTTTTTGTGGTACATTGTGCACATCTCATGTGTAAATAGATCTGTGTAACATGGCATTATTACTGTATTATTATTACTATTATTATTATTGTATTAGAGAGGATAATATATAACACTTGACTACAGATGGCCAATTTTGCCCCTTCGTGGCCACAGACAGCCATTTTTATCTACTGGTATTTACCCATTACCGGTACGTTGAATTGAGCTTCCTGTGCTTGGGTCAGTATTGCATTCCTCTGTTTTCTCCTGATGTAAGTTCATTGCCATCCAGAAGCAGATATGAAAAAGGGTGCACAGTATGTCATTGTTCTTATTATTTGCACCATGTCAAGGTTCCATCAGTGAGTTGAAGATTCTATGACAAACACAGTTGCTCCAACACAGTTTCTTCAAACATTTCTCACCTCAGACTCCTGTCCATGGAGTGACATACAGCACTGTCTGCAAACTATTCTCACCCCAAATTCCTGTCCTTGGAGTGACACACAGCACCATCCTCAAACACTTCTCACCCAAAACTCCTATGCCTCCCCAAACATGAGTCCCCAGCCTATCTAACAGCCACTACATCACCCAACAAACCATACGAGACAACTCTCTACATAATTCTCATCATTAGCTGCATTAGTACCATTCCCACAGCTAACATTTTGAAACCCAAGTTCTCCCTGGTACAGAAACCCTTGCTATGAGGTGCTTACAATTCTACCCAACAGCCTGCATTAACACACAACACCTGTCACACATCACCCCTGTCATTATATGCTAAAGCCACACAACACAGCTAGACGCTTAAAAAAAAAATTACCTTACAAACATACCACCCTCTTCAGCAACATCCCACCTTCAAACATTCCAACACTTGTCATGAAGAAACACGTACTCATTTCGCATGTCGGGCAATGCAATACCTCAATCAGAACATATATTACAAGCCCCGCCCCACCATAGGCGCCGTTGTTTGCCTGTGGTCGATAGGTCTGCTGGGCCAGGCGGACAAAACAGTCCATCTATCTATCTATAGCCAGACACCATAATCCTGGTAGGGGTGGCTGTTTGACTTTGAGATAAGAGACACTAACCTTCAGCCAACCCACTTGCTGACACGTAGGGAACACGTGTGGGTTGGTTATGTGGCTACCACCCACCATTGTAAATGGTTTCCTGGCTTACAGGAAACCATCAGGCTTGTCACTCAATGTAAAGCCACCTGAAAACGAAATAAGGGTAATGAAAAGTGACAGGAAAGATGGGAGAAATAGGAAGAGAGGAGGGCACACAGAAAAAGAATGATAAAAGGTGAAGGAAGAAGTAGGCAGCACTACATCAAGTGAGTGGGTGATGGGTCGCACCACCAAAAACGGCACCTGTATAAATTGATTTTGAAACCTGCTGGCACCCTTTGAAGTTTGAGCCCTCCCCCCCCCCAAAAAAAAAAAAAATCCATTCTTATATTTCCATCCTTGTGGGTGCATGCATGTCTCCTGAAGGTAGCCCATCACCCATTCACTTGATTCAGGTGATTCCACACTGAGTGATAAGCCAGATAATTTTTTGTCACAAAATTAATTTACTACGATGGGTGGCAACCATGTAACAAAATAAACTGGTAGTCTAGTGGGTTAAGGAGCTCCATTTGAATGTGACTAGGTTTTACATTTAAGTTAAGGAAGCTGTTCATAGCGCACATTATGCCTCGCAGGGATGAACGACTGGTCACTTGCCTATGTTGCCTCGTATGTGTGGACTATGCCTAGCCAAGCCCGGGGCCCCTACGTTCTTGAGAGGAAATTAAAGGTTTGGATGACAGGTAGGTAGATTAGCTATATTTGAACGATTATTATTTTCCATCTTCATAAGTGTCCCAAATCATTGGCGTGAGTGAAGAAAAACTGCAATTTGAGGTTGCCTCTGAGCTGAATAAAATCGTCTGAAAGTAGAGGAATTAATGAAAAATACGCCATCAGACTGAAGGAAATAACACTGAGATATCTTTGCGAAAACATGGATTTATAACCAACAAAAATCTTATTGCAAACCAAATAAGCGATACTACTTTCCTTCGCTGGGCATGAATCAATAATCAAGTTCCTCAGGTAATCTAGACGTGGCCTTGAAATGTAGATGTCACTTCCTGTACATATCAAGACAGCATCAAAACCCTTCTATGCGTGAAAAATAACAGCATTTCTACCCATAATAATACCCCACTGTCGTGTGTTTGGGGACAATCGCGACCCATAGATGTTGATGGTGGTGGCCTGGAGGTCACTCAGTCTAAATGATGTTCCTTTTAGAAATTCAAGTATTATTACCATTATTACAGCTCCTTTTTTACTCTTAGAGCTTCGATATGATTTGAAGTAACGGTATGTATGAGGAATTAAATGGTGTTGTGAAATATGTCTCAAGTCAGATGTTAGATACGTCCGTGGCTGTGGAAGAGTAGTCTTGGTGGCCTTGGAGCTGGGGATCGAAGAGGAGGTGCCAGATGATCCACCTTCAGTCTTTGTTGTGACGTGTGAGGTGGTGGGTGTGCTCTCCATTGCTGTGGCATTTGTCGTGATACCTTATCCTAATCTCACTTTGTGCCTGAAAACTCTGCCTGATCAAGGTATTATATGTTCAGTCGTGAGTGTTGTGCGCTGTGTGGAGGCTGGGGCCCCTGGGAGAGCCACATATTTAGCTGCACAAGTATTTCCAGCCAATTCCAAGGGCCCAGAACTGTCATACTATTCAGACAAAGGTAAGAAAATTATAAGTACCCCCATTTATGTAGACGGAGCCTCATTAATCTCTTTTAATCCTTGCTATCCCGGATTTTACCTGGGTTTGTGTATTTTGGCCAAGAGCAGCAGACATTCTTTGTGCAGTTGCCCATTGCCAAAAATATATTTCGCATTCTTTCCGCCTAATTTAAATTTTTTGAGGTACGTTATTCGCATTTTAATTGGATAGTCAAAAAGTGTATTCTAGTCTTTTGTATCGTATTTTGGTAGATGTTTTGGCATTGTTAATTGTAGTGACGTGTTTGGGTGCGTCATTTGAATTTTAATTTTTTTTATTTTAATATTTTGTCAGGTATTTTGTCTTTTTTTTTTTTTTACTTAATTTTTACCCTAATGGATATAAAGTTTGTCAATCAGCTTTGTAAATTGTTTATAGTGTTATGTGAGTACTTGTGTCAAAAAATTGATGGTTAATTGAGTTGGATATAGATTTTTTTTTGTTCGCAATATTTTGTTTATTGGTGTGGTTTTGTGATTTTGTTGGATATTTGGTAACTGATAACTTCTTAATTACATGTTTTTGTTATGTATATTACGGTATTACGGTGTTTGTTGATCATGCACATTTGTATAATTACTTTTTTACTTGTTTTAGGCTATGTGGTGTCAGTGAGTATATCAGATTTATATTTTCAGGACAGTTTGTGATTTTGGATGTGGCTTTATTATTGTGCACCTTTTTTAATGTTACAATATTTACATGTTTATTTCTGATGCTTATTGTGTTTATTTACATTGGTACTTGCAACTAATTAACCTTTTTATATGGCTTCACTACCTAATATGTATTTCATTATTATCTTCACCCTACTACTGTACCATTATTCATTTAGTCGTTCATTACACCCTTTCTTCATCCCCCATATCTTCCTTCATTCCTTCCTGTCTCACCTGGTGGGCTTCCCGGACCCTGAGCCTGCCCAAATTCTGCTATCCTTCCATCCTTTATGCCAGCAGAAAACATTAACTGACAAATATATATGCAACTAAAACACACATCAGCTGACACTCATGTCAGCTGACCAAATGTACGTTATTTGGTAATTTATATCTTTATTGGTGTTATGGTAGATGGGAGCACCTACCATCCACTCGCATGTTATAGTGCTGCCTCAGGTAACTCAACACTGAATAACAAGCTAAATGGTTTCCCACAACCTAGGAAATATTTTATACCTCTGTACCATGTTGGGTGGTAATATTATAATCAAGTGACACCAGGTGGTTTAGTGGGTTAAGACTCCTCAGCTGGATGAGGGCCAAGATTATTTACATTCAAAGGGTGGTTGAGATTTATTGCTCACATAATGCTACTCAGGGGTGAGTGAGGCCGGTTACCCTTGTCCTTAATTTTGGAACTGATACTGTAAGCTAACTGTGGGCTCCTGATGGGACAAAAAGGATTGGATTGATGAGAGATACTGTACAGTACTGGTACTGTGTTTCAGTACTATAGACTGATTTGATGAAGCTTCCTGAATTATAGTATGAAATGGATGGTTGTGTAGTACTGTATATACAGGAACATTCGTAGAGTACTCCAGCCAAAACACCTGGATAACCATAAGAATTTAATTCTGAAATACTGTATATGGCATGATATGGTGTCTGGCAATTCGTAGATGGGTAGATTTAACACTTGACATCATTTATTAGTGTAATGGTAACAGCCAGTCTCACTTTAGCACTTTTGAGGTGTAGGAACCTGAAGCAAAGCAGCCATAGTCCAGTACAGTACATAAAGAGTAACATCTACTGGTGCAGGATAATGTTTGGTGTAAATTTGACGTGTTCATCTTAGAAATATGGGAAAATACTTACCAGGTACCGTACATTGTGCATCACCCTATCAATACGTGGCAACCAGTACATTTTTATCATCATTCAGTTCATTCTATAACCAGGGTAATACATGGCTACCAGTATATTTTTTTCATTCAGTACATCCTATAACCAGAGAAGTACGTGGTTATCAGTACTGGTATATTTCTTCATCATTCAGTACTGGTACATGACCAGGGTAATACATGGCTACCAGTATATTTTTTCATCATTCAGTACATCCTGTCACCAGAGAAACCAAAAAATACCAATAGCTACAGTATTGTTAAGGGCTTGTGGTGGGAAAATTCATTGCCTCATCCAAGTGGTTAGTGGTGTTTTGGTAGGGTTTGTTGTCATCTCATGCAGTACAGGATGGAGTGATGAGAATTTAGGGGGTAAGGGTAACTTTTTTGAATGCCAGCTGTCAAAAAATTAATGCTTTGTAAACACGCATTGCAGGAGTATGTTGTAGTGTGGTGTAATACCGGTAGTTTGAGTATATATACAGTGAAACCTCGATTTAACCTGTCACAATAGACCAGATATCAGATTTATATAATGGACACTTTGAAACCATTGGCTGTAACGTTGTCCGTTAAATGGGGTGCAGTGGGTCCGCAATACACGTGTTTCATGAAAGTGCAATGTCAAGAATGTGAAGTAAACTGCAAAATGGCAAAATTATGGGCCAAGTTAGTGTAAAATGGGTATAGTTAGTTTTCATTTTATGTAGCCTACATGTGCTTGAAATCCCCTCTCTGGGAGATATTGGCTGTACTGGTAGGGTAACAGATTTATGGCATTATTGGATTGGGCTTTCCCCCAAGTGATCTGGTAGCTATAGAGGTTCTGTTGTATATGCCACAGATGTTGTGTGGAGTCAGGTGGTTAGGAAAAGGAGTAGAGGTAAATCAGTGGCAGGAGGGAAGGTGTGTATAGAATAATATGCAGTACAGTACTATAGCTGCCACTTATAGCACAGTAAGGAAGGATATTGTGTTGTGTTGTTGTTGTAATGAGTAAAAACACAAATGACTCAAGATTTTATAAGGGAGTACAGTATAATTATCATTTACAGTTGTTTCACGTGAGTTTTATCATGAATATGGTAGCTACTGTATTTGCACCGATTATTCTCTAGCAGTTGATTGTGATTTATTGCTATGCATATGTTGCTGTGGGTTTCAGATTGTAGAGCCTTTTAAACACTTACACAGGCTAGCTGCAAGTGAAAAAGATGTCCGACTTGCTGTAGTTATTTCACTTCAAGTACTGTACTGTATCACACTGTTTCCACACTTAAAGTCTTCCAAGGCCTGTTTCGTTTCATTTCGTTTCGTTTTTGAAGGCTCCAAGATGCTTGCATGCGTCGGCTTTGGTCACTTAATGGCGGCTCTCCATGCTGCTCGATCTCGGCAGCCTCCCTGTTCAGTCCCTTAATCCTTAAGTCATACTTCTTGACCTCGTCCCATGTCTTTCTCAGTCTATCCCTCCCAACCCCTCCCCCAATATTAACACTTCTCACCCTCTGTACCCAATTATCATCCCCCATCCCCTTCACATGTCCAAACCACCTCAGCCTACCTCTCCTCTTCACAACACCAATACACTCCAGTCCCATCCTACCTCTCAACTCTTCCATCGTAAACCCAGCCACTTGGTAAATGAAGCTCCCTGACAGCCCTTCCACATCAGCTTATTTTCACGTTATGGCATGTTAATGTTCTCTTGTACTGTATGTCATAGGCCAGTGCTGGTGTATAAGCTGTATTGATATTAAATTGCTATACAGTAGCTAAATAACACTTAAGAGGAAAGTAATGTGTTGTATGGAAAATGAATCACTTTGAAAAGTGCTATGGAGCCTCCTGATCTCCAGAATTTTGTTTTGAGTGAGGATTGGTTACTATAGATAGATAGCGTACATTAGATTATTGTTATTTGTGGGTCCTGGTGATGAGTGATAACGGGTAGACAGGTAGTACAACCACCTGCATGGTAGTAATAGGGTAGTTGTTGTATTATTGGTGGTAGTATTGGTAGTTATAAGTTCATGTGAAATGTGAACCCAGTGGACTGCAGGCTTAAGTTACCCTCCTCCTGCAGTTCACCATTCTCCTTTTGGGGAATAGGAAGAGAGATGAGGGATGCTTGTATAACCAGGCAGCTCCACAACCCAGTTAAACCAGTGTCACCACATGAAGGCATCCCTAACCATAACCCTACCCTGGATGATCTGTGGAACTGGTCAGTGGATATAAGTAGATCAGTGTATATCAAAATCAATATAAATTCCATTCTAAATTCAGGTATAGCCAGTAGATATACCGAATATGTGAATAGATAAAACTTACATGCAGTACTGATAAATTAACATCACTGTAAATTCTAGTCTTACTTCAGTTACGTAATATTTATCAGATAAGTAACCTCAGGTGTAGCTATGGCCTTAATCCCTTTATGAGCAGTACTGGTGTTGGTTTCCTGAGTGTGCAATACGTTTCCTGTCTGACACATTTTAGATAAGCCAAGCTCTGTATTTGCCAGATATTCTTTGATTCATGTTGCATGGTGTTGGTTAGATGAAGCAGTTTTTATAAACTTGAGTATAGTGACATTATTTTGCAGTTTATTATCCCCTTCTACAGATAGTTTTGAAAGATCCCTCGTACTGAATAGGTTAATGGAGGCTGTTAATCCTCCCCATTCAGAAAAAATTCTCATGGGCTGGTGTTAGATGTGTGAAGAACGAAGTGAAAGAACTGTAAATTACCAGACTGAAGGAGTAAGGGAATCATAATTTGTAATTGTGGTAGTTGTTTATTCTATTTAATATTTGTCGTTACTGATTGATTTTAAGTTTATAAGAGCTCCAGAGTCATGGGTACATTTTAGCTATTATTTAATATTTTATTTATTTATTTTCTGTTTTGCAAGAACTTTTATGATGAAGCACAAACAACATTAAGAGAAGAAAAAGTGTTGCTTCATCAGCAACTTAGTAATGAAACAACCTTATATGAGTACCAGCTGTACTCCACTTGTAGATGTCATGCCTTGAGTATACTGTATATACAGTATATTTCCTAGACTACATTTATAGGCTCCCTCTGTGCTCTCGGTGTTGGTACTGGTAGGCCAATCTGATGTGTTGATTATTTGTTGGAGATGCTTATTTCATCTTTCCTGACACTTATCAGGATGTTAATATATCATAGGCTATATGGTACATACGGTAGGCTATAGGTTATACAGTAATGGTACGGGTAGATGCCACTTATCATGTTTTTCGTTTACTCTGCTCAGTGGCTTCCCTGTCGTAGCAGTGGTTTGGTTGTCTGCTGTGACCTGTCTTTCATATTGGTATTGTGGTACAGTACTGGTATTCTGTTGATGGATATAACCGATGTCAGCATTGTGGGCCATGTACTACACTACTTGCACACTTAAACTTGGTGTGCAGTAGACAGTTGCCATACTTTTTATGTGCCATTCCCTGATTGTGGGAAATCCTTTATGGTGCACACTCATTAGTTTTGCAGTCCTGTATTCTTTCTCTGTGCAGTGGTTTTGCTTCATGCACATCTCATGACGTGTGTGTTCAGTCATTATATTCCCATGCATGCTGCTGCTGGTTCTGTGGAATCCCATAGGATTTTTTTTTTTTTTTTTTTACACATATTTACTGTGTTTCCCATGGTGAGCTGTTGTTCTCTGTGTGCACTTCACAGGTTGCCGGTACAGAGGCTGCAACCTAGTGAGTGCATGCTCCCTCTAGCTTAGGGAAATTCCTATATGGTAATTTATTATTGTGCTGTATACCATACTGTAATATACGATATGTGTTTGTGGCCAGCCCCTCTGGGATTCTGTATCTGGCTATAGGGAGATAGAGAATGTATGGTATTCATGTAGGCTATACAGCATTTTGTTTTTTTGATGAACCTGCCTGTTTGTGCACAGCTCATATTTTGTTTGTGCAATTGCAGGTTTTCTCTGCTCTGCTTTTGGTTCCAGGGACTCATCAAGAGTTATAATTAAGCAAGACAACTCTTATTTAGGCTGTGTTGCATTTACTTAGGCTGTACTACATTTATCTTTCCATAAGTTCTTTGTTTATGCATCAGAACTTGCTGTTGCTGGTGTCACTGCCTCCCCTGTGCACTTCACCCCTTGGTACACAGTTACAGTGCCTCCCCTGTGCACTTCACCACTTGGTACACAGTTACAGTTTTTCATCATTATTCTTACATGTCCCTTACAACAATCACAGTGACCAAAAATATATCAGACCTGTGCATTCATTAAAACTGGACCTAGGTGATATAGGCTACAAGTATCTCAGTGTTTCAGTGTTCTGGTATTTCTAAATATTCCTAATAATTCTTGTTACCAGTACCAAGTTATGTCTGTTTGATGAATTGTCAAATATGATATATGGTACCTTCTCAAACATGGAAGCAGTTTCGGTGTCCTCTCAGAGGCATGTGGTATTTAAGTGTTAATTCTTAAAAATGCAACAATGGAAAAATATCATTGTAACCTTAACACACATTGTAGCGGCCCTGTTGCAGCAAAACCATCACCATATTCTGTTGTTGTTTGAGTGGTAATTACTGTATATACCTGGGAATAAGTAAGGGTAAGTCAAAATAGGAGGGGGGAGGGGAGGGAGACCAAAGGTGAGATGGAGGGATGAAGTCGAGAGGTATATGAGAGAGATGGTGTAAGCTGGGGGGAGGGCAGCAGAATGTCAGGGGACAGGATGACATGGAGGTGGTTTGTTTGTGGCCATCCTTTATGGGATTAAGGTGTCTCGCTATAGATAGACAGAGGCAAGTTGTCATTCTAACCAGGGCATTGACCCCTGCATCTGTTAATCCACTGCTGATAAACCAATCCACTTCTGATAACCTGCTGGGACGATATGCAAGGTACCTTTCCAACAACTTGGGGTGACTCATGTTGCTTCTCTGCCTACAGTCCATTTATATTCACCTGACAGAACTTGTCCACCCCCATTAGGCTATATAAGTGTATACTGTATGGTACTAGAGCAAGTTGTTGTTGCATGAACTTCAGTGAACCTAAGTTATGGGGAAGGAATGAGTCTACTTGGTTGCTGCATACTTGGTTTGTTTTTATCGGACAGAACTAAGCCACTCTTACAACTTTAATACCGTACACTGCTACTAAAGTATCTTGGTTACATGAAATTTGATAAGCCTTTTTTGTGAAGTTGAAATGAGTTTCCTTGGTTGTTATTCAAATAAGCGCTCCGGTTTGTCTACACTTGGCCATTAACCGAGCTGGAAGGTGTTAGTGATCTTGGTCAGGTTAGACAAAAATGGACCATAGTGGGTTAACTTGTCCTACTAACGACCCAGGATTGTTGAACTGTTTGGAAAGGGAAGAATTCACAAGTACAGTACAGTTAGTCATTATTTAACGCCTTCAGTCCAGTTGTATGTTTTATATTTTATCCTTGTTCTAGATTTTATTCAGTACAGGAAATGATTTTCATACTGAAGGTGTTAGATATAGTCTCAATTAACCCCTTTGGTTGGAGTGAAGAATTGTATAAGTGAGAGGGGTGTGAGTTTGAGAAAGGGCAGCCTGATGGTAGAGGAAAGAATGGCACAGAGATGAATTGTCTGTGGCCACCCTTTCTGGGATTAAGTCATCTAGGTACTGGTATAGGTGGATAGATACCTGGTTAATAGATAGATAGATGAACTGCCACTTGTTCTTCACTTAAAGGTGCCCATGATTTACCATTTTGAGGTCAAGAATGAACACTTTTATTTATTCAATTTTTAAGTGTCTTTAGTTTAAGCTCTTATGCATGGAGTAGAAACATGTCCCACTTAAAGCTGTATTACTTAAAGTGGTATTTTCCCTGCACACATCCAGGATTTAAAGTGAAGACTGACTGTTCTATACTCTGCCCATTTTTACTTGGCTTAAAATTATCTTATCTCTGTCTGGAATGCTGACCTGTGGCATGAGTAACACTAGAATATGGTGCTATTCATAAAGAAGTGCTGTGGAAAGAGAATTAACACTAGAATATGATGCTGATCGTAAAGAAGTGCCATGGACAAATTTAACACTAGAATATGGTGCTAGTCATAGAGAAGTGCCATGGAAAAGATGTAGAGCCAAAGTGTTATCGTATTCTGCCACTGAGGTGTTATGAGAGATAAAGACTAGAATATAATGCTATACTCTTTTCACCCTAACTTGGCCCAGATTTTTGTCTGTTTCCAGGTTATTTTATGTTAAGTGTGTGAAGGAAAAAGACAGTACTTTGGCTCTCCATCAGTTTCATAAATTCATTGCACTTCTTTGTGACTAGGCTAGCATCATATTTTAGGGTTAATTGGTTTTTACATAACACCTTTCAAGATGGAGGGATGGCAGGTTTAGGCTAAGGTAGGATAAAAGTAATATAGTTGGGAAGAAGTGCTGTGGAAAGAATGTTAAGTTATAGTATTGCCTTTCTCGACCATTGAGCCTCAGAAAATAGCCGCAAAAGGACAGAATCTCGTAAGGCAGACGGACTCTAGGTAGCCTCTGTGTAGTAGTAGTAGCACTCAAAACCACACAAAAGTTCACATTCTGGATGCTGTGTTTTTTTAGGCACTAGTCTAATAGATTCATGTGTGGCCTACAAAACTCACTCATTTTGACACCCATCATACCCTATGTGTGTCATACTTGTTTTGTTGACTGTACAGTATAAGGGAGTGTTCAGGTATGTAATATTAAATCCATAAGGAAGAGGTGGTGTGTTGCTTCCTGTGCCATCTAAAATACTGATCTAAGGCCTAAGGGGATGGTACACCTCTCTCCTTGACTCTGTAGGTAGTTAATTGTGAGGGTTCTGTTATAGCCTCCATACTTTGGGGTTCAGATTAATTCTTCTACTAAGATGTCATTTTCTGTATTTTTTAATCAGACTGCCATTGGACTGCACTACAGCACAGTATTCTATCACCTAAGAATATACCTATCTTCAAGCTTTCCTCCACTGCATTCTCCTCCTTCTCTCTCTCTCTCTCTCTCTCTCTCTCTCTCTCTCTCTCTCTCTNATATTTTCCACTCCAAACTTTGGGTTAAAAGGAGTGCTAAAAATAAGGCACATTAACTGAGATACTGGTAATAATGCTGAAATTGTGCTCTCCCAATTTGTATTAAAAAAAAAAAAGGGGGGGAGGAGGGGGGAGGAAGTTGAAAGAAAAAAGGGGGTAAAAAAAGAAAAAAAAAAGTAATATTGCTAAAACTATTCTCTCTACACTTCCAGTAAAAACTCACTGGGGGTAACCATTTTAATATTTTTCTCTCTGGACACTGCTATTGGGAATGCCTTGGCATTGACATCACTGCCCCAGTGACCCCAATACCATCAACATTGACACCGATGACTAAACACACACACACACACACACACACACATGGCTGTCAAAAATGCTAAGACACTGACATACTGACTCAATAACGCTATCATCCTCTTAGATAATGTACTGTGGATCATCTGATAAAAAAGCAAAAAACTGGAAGGCTGTGTGTG
>JAGKTI010003230.1:0-14325 GCA_018397915.1 Birgus latro
GTAAAGCAGAACCCAAAGCCCAGAAGGCAATGCTGACTGTCGTCCCCTCCCGTCAGCTACAGGGCGTCAGCCTCCACTGCATGCCGTGGGGGAGAGGTACGAGTTCAGTCACTGCCAACCTTCGTCGGGTTAAGTGGGTAGAGGGTGAGGAGAGAGAAAAACAAATCTTCGTGGAAAACAAGATAGCGCCACTCCTGGAACGTCAGGTCTCTTGTCTGGTCTTCATCGCCAACAATGACTGCAATCGCTCCATCACCAATCTGGGGAAAAAAAAAAATTTAACTTATGCTGTACCTGATTATCCAACATGCAATTTTAAACATCCTTGCTATATTATATAACAAACAAGATATGGTAATAGGTTATCTGTAGTCTAGGATATCATCAGTAGTCTAGGGTATCATCAGTACTAGAGTAGTCTTATGGCTGCAAGAAAACAAGATGTTAATTCAAAAAAGTTTTCAAAGTACAAGAAATATCAGAAACGCCAGTATTCAATATATATTAGCAGCTTTGAGTATGAACAGCTGTGTTGTGACCGACTGAAAACAAAGTCCATCTCTTACGTTCCTTTAAGCTATTTATCCACCTTATAGCGGCTTTAATATTACACAAAGTATGTCTCAATATATTCAAGGTAAGATTGATGTAGTTCAATAAATCATAACTAACCGGCAATGGGTTGCAATAGAGAGGAATGCAGGACCGCCTCTCCCCACAACCAGCTTGAGCCGCCATTTTGATTGTCTGTGCTTGCTGGAATGGCCACCAGGGTCCCGGGACGACAGGCTGTGGCGCAAAATTAAATTATTCAATTTTTTTCATAAATAATTTGTAATTCAGTACAAGTATTCAAATAAATCATTATTTTTTTCCTTATTTTACTGCTGATACAAAATAAAACAAACTTGCTTTACTTAATTTCTACCCTTCCCCATACGATCCTATCATGACAAAGGTAGTCTTATGGCTGCATCAAAAAAATTGAATAAATTGGGATTTCAAAATGTAAAAGAATCAGGCGCTTTAATATTAGTACATGAATGGAAATAGGCACTGTCATTATATTAACAGCTGCTAAATCATGAAATCATAGGAACAGCTGTGAAGTATTGACCCTGTTTTGTCAGCCTTTTAAGCTTATTACAACTTATTCCATACATCAAATAAACCTTGATACTCTAAGGGTGTTCGTTAGATGGTCAAATAAATCTTAATTGACCAGCAAAGGGTTGGAATTTGAAGAATGCCTGGACTGACTTACCCCTTCCCCAGCCGCTGCCACCATGTTTTTTTCACTGACTACCGAAATGACCGCCAGGGGGCTCCGCCTACGTGGCGCGAAATTCAAACCATCATTGGAACCATTTATTATTACCATCAATCAAACTGACATTTCTATATTAACTAAAGATAAACCTATTAATAACCTAACTTACACCATTCATCCATCCATTATCCAATCCTATGTCGCCCCACAGAGGGGAGTAGAAGCCCGGGGCTTGGTTACCTTATACACTGAATATAAAATTGAAAATTGTAGAGGCATAACACGTTCATACAATTAATGAAGGTACTGGAGAGAGTTGTAGAACTTGTGATTGGAGAATGAGTGAATATTGATGAGATTCAGTCTGGGTTTATGCCAGGCAAAAGGACCACTGATTCCATATTCACTATACAACAGCTTAAGGAAAAATATGTAGGAAAGAAATGGGATCTGTACTTTGTTTTTGTTCATTTGGAGAAGGCATTTGGCAGATTCCCTAGGGAGGTGGTGAAGTGGACAAGGAGAAAGCTTGGGATCAAGAAGTGGCTGGTTAGGGAGGTGATGGCTATTTATATGGGTGTTCACACCCAGGTAAGAGTGTTCATCACGGCTCAGTCTGGAGCTCTGGCTGTTTATCGTGGTGCCTGAAGCCCTTTCACATGACTAGAAATCTACTCCCATGGGATATGTTTTATGTTGATTTGGTCTTGAATGCAGAATATGAAAGAGAGGCAGAGGAAAGATTAGGAAGTGGAGAGATGACATGGCGCACAAGGGCTTGAGAGTAAATGTGGATAAAACAAAGGTGATGATATCTAGTGTTGGTGGCGGTACTGCCAAAGAAGAGGGAAAGTGGCCATGGGAAATAATTCCATCCTGTGCAGTGTCTGTGATAAGTGGGTGCATAAGAGATGTAATGGTATTAGAGGTAGTCTGCGAGATAATGCTGATTTCATGCTTGTGAGTCTCTTCAATGTGTGGAAGTTTTGTTGTTTGGGAGACATTTTATGTGCTGGAGGTGGGACTGGAGCTAGCTCTGTGGTTATAATGAGGAGTGGTTGGAAGAAGTTTTGAGATCTAGTGCCTCTCCCAACACAGAGGGCTTTACCTCCGTGCTTATATAACATATGACATGAGTGTAATGCTGTATGGCAGCTATGGAAGAGGATATTCATAGGCTGGGAAGGTAAGGAAGAGGATATTCATAGACTCAAACGTACAAAAATGACAATGATTCCGTGGATGTGCAGTGCGTCTCTGAATGCGAGGCCTGGAGGGGGCAGCACTAATGATGGAAGAGTTAAGAAGATGGATGGGACTCGAATATATTGCTGCTGTGATGAGGTGTGGTGGACTGAGACGCTATGGGCATGTGGAGAGGATGGGGGATGATAACTGGGTGCAGAAAGCAAAAGATGTGGATGTTGGTGGGTTGGTGGGTAAGGTTGTGAGAGGAACACTGAAAAAGACCTGGGACGAGGTCATAGAGTGTGACGTCAGAGATAAGGGACTGAATAGGGAGGTTGCAAGAGATCAAGCACCATGGACAGCCACCATTAGGTGACCAAGGGCAATGCATGCAAGCATGTTGGAGATTTTATACAATACAACAGATCAAACAACTATGCTGGTGAAAGTTAATAACAGAGCCAAAAAAATTAGTAAGGATTAAAAACAAAAATGGAATTCCTTTGGTCTCATTGTATTAATGGGGTATGTAGTGGTGACCATCATCCACTCACTTACTGTAATGCTCCCTAACTTTTCTTTTTTCCTGTAACCCTGGAAAATATTTACCATGTTGCAAGGTAACCATAAAACCTAATAATGAGGCAACTGGAGCCTACTATGGTGCTCATGTTGACTGGCTGGGTACAAATATCATGTCAGTCCAGGAACCAAACCTACAAAAAACCCATTAGTCTTCCTACATACCATATACCTCCACACCACCACTTTGGCACTAACACCCACCATCCATATTGAATACATGCCAAGGCTGTCTCATAGTACTGGTGTATTGGTAACAGTGGGGGTATTTTTATACTGTCGCCAGACTTTGTGGCATGTCAGCTAAATCTGCTTTATGAAATTCAAATCCTTAATTATTCCCTGCCCCAGCCAGGATTCGAACCTGGGTCCAATAGGACTGCAGGCCACCTCATTACTGATTTTGCCACTGCCTCACCCAAATGCCTGCCTGTGGTTCATGGATCTGCTTGGCCACACAGACTGGGGTAACTCTACTATTAATTTTCATTCATTCATCACCTACAGCAGTATATTAATGCTACTAAATGGTCACATCTTGATAACTCACCATATGCACAGTCTTGATGGTACAGCATCTTTAGTGGTGGAGTAGGTGTTTGTGGTTAGGCAGGCAGTTCTCTGGGTAGGCTGGGAATGGCTTTCAAATCCTCCAGAGCCATCCAAGGGGGTGTTGGATCTTCCTGGGAGGGCACTGGATCCTGTAGGGTGTAGAAAGGAGTTTAACAAGATATAATAAGATATAGTAAAGTATTTTTTGTAGTAGTATAATCATTTCATTAACTTATCCCAGATATTCTTCATTTTGTTGCTCATTTTTGGTTCGTCACTGGGAAAACAAAATCTATCTATCTATAGCCAGATGCCACAATCCCGAAAGGGGTGGCAGTTTCTCTTTGAGTTTGTTGTTTTACAGGGAGGGACACTAAACCTCCGCCAGCCCACTTGCTGACACATAGGGAACACATATGGGTTGGTTATATGGTTACCACCCAGCACTGTAAATGGTCTCCTGGCTTACAAGAAACCAATAGGTTTGTCACTCAATGTAAAGCCACGTAAAAAGGAAAGAAAAGTAATAAAAAGTGATAGGAAACATAGGATAATCAGGAAGAGAAGAGGGCAGACACTGAAAAAGAATGATAAAAGTGAAGGAAGAAGAAGGCAGCACTACATCAAGTGACAGGATGAACAGTAATATAATTCTATATCACTTTCATAGCATTTCATAACTACACTCCTTTCACCTTAACTTGGCTCAGCTTTTTGTCCTTTTGCAGCTTATTTCACACAGCTCAGTCAAAGAACTATGTAATTCTGTGGGTGTACATATTTCACAGCACTTCTTCATGACCAGAATATTCTAAATTTATTACTACAACTCAGCATTAAAGATGGAGTGACAGCTATTCTAGGCCAAGTTCAAGTATAAAGAGTATAGCATCATAGTCTAATGTTATGTTCTTACTAAAAATCATAACTGAGCTAAAAAGAGCCTTTATAGGCAAAGTTAATGTGAAAAATGAAAATCCAATTCACAAAAAACACATTAAAACATCAGAACTTAATATTTTACTATATTTAGATTTGGTGGTGTGGTGGTGGTGGCTGTGGAGCAGGGAGTCAAGGAAAGGCAAGCAGGTAATGGCAGTTCTCTGGGTATGCAGGGAATGGCTATCATCATCATCCGGACCTCCTTTCCCACCCTAGGGCAGAGTGAGAGTAGCAGCGTCCGACAGCCCAAATTCGCATCATCTCTAATCAGAGAAAAGGGTATTGGATCCTCTTGGTGTGGTGTTGCATCCTCTTGGTGTGGTGCAGGATCCTCTTGGTGTGGTGCAGGATCCTCTTGGTGTGGTGTTGGATCCTCTTGGTGTGGTGTTGGATCCTGTAGGAAAAGGAAAAGAGTTTAGCAAGATTTATAAAGCACTTTTGTTGTACTATATAATTTCACTTACTTGCCCCAAAGATCCTTCATTTTGATAAGTCTGACTGTTAACCAAGGAGAATCATTCCTGCACTGTAACCAAGCTGTATGAAATTTCCCACAACCAGATTTTTTTGTGGAGTGGACCAGAGCCATAAAATTATACCAGTATTTTTGCTATTCCATCTAACAGCATAATTATGTTTTTCACCTAAAAATTATGGAGGTATATGAGAGGGGGTGGGGGTTCAAATGTGGGAGGGCAGTGAAATGGCAGGGGACAGGGCAACATGGAGGCGATTTGTTTGTGGCCACCCATATTGGGATTGAGGCATCTGGCAACAGACAGATAGATATACTGCATAAATGTTTCCAGCAGTGAGGAATTTCAAAAAAAAAAAAAAAATTACATTTAAAACTAATATTCTAATTAACACCCTAAAATTGCCTTCCTTTCACCTTTTACTGCATACTGCTAACAATGGAGATACTAGAATATTACTAGTCACAAAGCAGTGCTATGGCAAAAATATCAAGCCATAGTATTGTCTGTCTGCCACATAGCTTCGTGAAAAGCTAAAAAAAGGACGAAATTTGGGCCAAGTAAAGGTGAAAAGGGTATATAAATAATTTATCAAACAGCACAATTTTTCTTTGGAGAAAATTACATGACAAAGTTTAATTAGTAAGAATTTTCCATGAGAGAGAGAGAGAGAGAAAAAAATTCAGGGCTTACTGTATTGATGTGGTAGATAATGACAACCATCATCCATTCACTTGATGTAATGCTGCCTACCTCTTCCTTCAGTGACCCTACAATGAGTGACAGCCCTCTTGTTTTTCTGTAATCCACGAAACCATTTATAATGCTGGGTGGTAACCATATAACCATATAATTGAGTAAGTGGAGCCTGCTATGGTGCCCCTGCTAACTGGGTAGAGATGCAAATGCAGTGTCCACCCAGCAACCAAAATTTCACACACCTACACATTCTTCTACACTGTCCACAACAAATGACTACTGGTTTACTGTATGTGATAGGCTGATAGCCCTCCAGGGGTTACTCTAATACTGCGACCACTATATTAATGCTAAGTAAATTGTTACAATTTAATACTTCACTATAGACACAGTCTCACTAGTACAGCATCTATAGTGGTGGAGTAGGTGACCCAGGCTAGGCAAGCAGATATGCAGTGCTGTCACATCCTCTATTGCAACTGCAAATGGCACTGGATCCTCTCAGGTGGGTGTTGGATCCTGCAGGAAATGAACAATGACTTAGCAAGACTTATACAGTATTTCTTTTACATGTCACACACATTCTTCATTTTGTAGCTTTTCATGCTTGTTTGAGCATGTGGAAAGGATGGAAGATGACAATTGGGTGCAGAAAATGAGTGAGTGAACAGTTGGGGTAGGGTTGTGAGGGGCAGACCAAAAAAGACCTGGGACAAGGTCACTGAGTGTGAACTCTGGGATAAGGAACTAAATAGGGATGCTGCCAGAGACTAAGCAGCATGGAAAGCCACCAATAGGTGATGCAAGCAAGCATGTTGGAGCCTTTATGAATGAAATGAAACAACAACATTGGCAGACAAGACAATACTTTTCCACTGCACTTCTTAAATAATATTACTCTAATATTCTTAATAATAATCAGCAGTAGGCAAAGTAAATGTGAAAAAATTAATATCTGATCCGTTACAAATATTTTCAAACATGGCAACTTAATACTTTACTATTTGGGGTGGTGATGGTGGTGGTGGTGGTGGTAGAGTAGGGGGCAGAGGGTAGGCAAGCAGGCATTGATAGTTCCCTGGGGATGCAAAGGGTGTTGGATCCTCTTGGTGTGGTGTTGGATCTTGTAGGGAAAGGAAGAGAGTTTAGCAAGATAAAAAATATTTTTGTTGTACTATATACAGTATATGTCACTTTTACTAGACCCAGAGATTTTTTTTTTCCAAATTACTGAATGTTTGTCAAGTAGATAATAAAATAATATGGTTCTATATCCTTCCCACAGCACTTCATAACTAGTATCGCATTCTGGTCTTCACAAAAATCAGTATGAAACAAAATAATAATTATAGGCAAAGTTTATGTGAAAAACGCACAAACTTCAACAAACTTCACCTTATGCGGTCTCACACGGACATACTTTCACAGAAGCAGGCAAGGTTAACTTGTGAAATGTCAGGAACAATGTCAGAGCTGGAGTCAGAACATCATGCAATTCTTCTGAAGGTGCTCAACAGTCTTCATTAGTCACGTCAGGCCGGATGTAGAGCAGGCCACAGTCTGCTTCTCTCCCACAGGGGGACCTGCAGCCAGAGAGGACCCCTCCCCCGAGCCGTGGCAAGGCCTTGCCCGAGGCCTTGGTTCCCTGCAACTCTACCAGGGTGAACAGCGGCCGAAACGGAGCCCCAGCAGACCCCGCAGCCAATGTCGGACCCTGTCTACTACTCCCCTGGCCCGAGGTCCCCGTGTGACGACCCTGTCGGCGACGCCGCCCTCCAGCCGTTGCTGCAGTCCAGCCACCCCGGGTTCCAGTACCCTGGGTCCTCAGTTGCCCCGAACACCGGGGCGCGACTAACCTGTGGGCAAGGCCTCCCCGAGTCTCCCCCAGACTCGACGTCAGGCCCGTCTCCTGGCTCTCTTCGGGCCGAGCCCCTAGTCCCACGACTATGTGCGGGGCCCTGTCCAGGGGCGCGTCACTCTGCCCTTCCTCCGGACGAAGGAATCAACCTAGGGCCCACCAGTGGTAGTGAAGTGAGTGGACTTTACCTATGTGTGTGCTTTCTAGACCCAGTTATATGTGTGTGCATTAGCTCATACCATGCGAGTGATTCCCTATAGTGTATTCTCGCGATAAGTGACCAGAAGCCCAGAGTATAAGATTGGACGAGCCTAATAGCTAACCTTGGCCTAACTTATATCCCGAGTGGAGTCCCACGCATCCCCCCCCAGTGAACGAAACGCCACAGTGACCAACAGAACAATGTTATTGTGCAATTGTGCCATTCCCTTGTTTATCGAAACTCTCCCTCCCCAGCGCACAGGCACGCGAGTGAAACACCCCAGTGGCTAGCAGAAGGAATAGATATTATTCCCATCGTGCCTTCCCCTTGTGCATTAAACCTCCACCCACCCGTGTCTGGGCACACTAGTTAGGGTATGTCTGGGCATCTCCAAATGTCCCGCTAGAATACCGCAGTCCCCCCCCTTCAGTGATCACAGCGCGGCTGACTCTACCCGAGTGTCTATGACACAGGTGTTAACGTAATTCATATACCAGTGCCGTCCAGTGCTATACGAGATTGGGAAATTGTAGTAAATTCATTCCTGTGTCCTGAATCATAAGTGTATTTTATGTGCCATAAGTGCTGGGTAAATAATACCATACAGTACTTCAACCAGCCAGTATAGTGACAGACTTCCAGTCAAGTAAAACTTTGTGTTAAGTTGTTAACCCATCCCCGGCCAACCCAGCCTGTAATGTATTTGTTGATGTACTACTGTCTCAGGTAAGATATCTGTAATACATGTGTGTAACAGTCACTGCCTTGTTTTTGTGTCCAGTCCTATTCCTTAGAGTTACCGGCCCGGTCTAGAATAGGGACCCGCTGTAGCCTGCGTATCTGAGGGCGAGAAATCGACCCGCAAATACGTAGCATAACAATAATAATAATAACAACAATAATAATAATAATTGATGAATTAATCTAATCCTGTGTTAACTCATGCGAAGCGTAGGAGGCCGGGGCTAGACAAGTTGGTCCTGATATTAAAGATGAGAGTGACCAGCCTCACTCATCCCTGAGTGGCATTATGTGAGCAGTAAACCCCAACCACCCCTTGGCTATAAACATGCACAGGCTTTATCCAACATTACCTACTAAACCATCAGGCACTATAATTTGGTTATATGGTTACCATCCAGCGTAGTAAATGGTTTCCTGGTGTACAGGAAACCATTTGGCATGTCACCCTGTGCAGAGACCATAAGGCAGCACTACACTGAGTAAGAGGAGGACGATGGGCACCCCCACCTACCACCATTTATAATACTGTAATAATAATAATAGAATATAATAATAATAATAATAATAATAATAATAATAATAATAATAGCAATAATAATAATAATAATATATAACAACAACAACAAGAAGAATTCTGAAACTGCTGATGCAATATTCAAAGAGCCTCACATTCCAAGTGATAATGCCACACTCCAAATTAGAACAGAAAAAACCTCCATGCCTGTACATCAGAGATGGTGTACAGCCTTTGAAATATACACACCATTTTGATGGTAGGTCCAAAAATTGTCAAAAAGTGTCAAAATATAATTTGTCATAATTGCTGTTATGAAATATTAAGAAGTAGACACTTAGGATTCTGAAAATACTTTTGTTTTCATTGTTGACTTGAGAAAATTTAGGTATGACTCAAAAATTTTTACGGATTTTTACCTGCGACCTTGAGATCAAGGTCATTCATACTAGGCAAATCATGTTCACTCATGACCCACCACATTTCCACCGAGTTTTGTCAAAATCGGTCAAATACTGATTTAGCACTTTCAGGCATGAGGCGGCCATTTTTATTTTTCTCAATATCTCAGTATTTGTTGACTCTCTATCTATACCCAGGTGCACTAGTAATGTTACATACTGGAACATTTGCAAGGCAATCAATTCAGTAGCTTTTGCTGCGCAGGAGCAAAAAGTGAAAACCTAACATAGGGGATGTAAATGCTAGGGTAAAATAATTTGCCAAAAGAAGCCTGCAACCAAGATACATCACTCCTGGATATTTCAAGTCTATCTCGAACAGTCTTGGAATGTCTATGAGGCAGTAGATTTTTTTATTTTTTTTTTATTTTTTTTTTTATGTGTCCGACTCTGGGCATAGGCTTCACAGCCTGCTATCAAGGCCCAGTCGTCCTCCTACAATCTACATGTCACCACTTCGGCGCTTAACACCCACCATCCATATTGAATACATGCTAGGGCTGTCTCATACAGGACTGGTGTATTGGTATTAGCGGGGTCATTTTTACGACATGTCGGCGGGTCTTCTGGTAGATCAGTAAAGCCTGATTTAATGAAATTCAAATCCTTAAATTGTTCCCTGCACCAGCGAGGATTCGAACCTGGGTCCCACGGGACCACAAGCCAACTCTCTACCGATCGAGCTACCGATAGCAATAAAGCTTACGATATTATTTATCTGGACTTCAGTAAAGCGTTTGATAGGGTCCCACACGAGAGGTTAGTTAGGAAGGTTCGAGCACATGGTATAGACGGCAATATCTTAAAATGGATAGAATCCTGGCTGAAAGGACGAAAGCAGAGAGTATTAATAAATGGAACTAAATCGGATTGGGGATTAGTAACTAGCGGTGTATCACAGGGTTCAGTACTCGGTCCCTTATTATTTGTTATATATATAAATGATCTAGACTTAGGAATCACTAGCAGTATCAGCAAATTTGCCGACGATACAAAAATAGGGCATATCATTAACTCGACTGACGATTGCCATAATTTACAAAATGACCTCGATATATTATCCAGATGGTCTAAAACTTGGCAAATGGAATTTAACGTTGAAAAATGTAAAGTACTTAACGTAGGCAAGACCACTGGTATAGTGGTAGGTGGTGGCGACCATCATCCACTCACTTGATGTAGTGCTGCCTACTTCTTCCTTAGCCTTTATCATTCTCTTTCTGAGCCTGCCCTCCTCTCTTCCTATTTTTTCCATCTTTCCCGTCACTTCTTATTGCTTTTCTTTCCTTTACAGGTGGCTTTACATTGAGTGACAAGCCAAATGGTTTCCTGTAAACCAAGAAACCATTTACAACGCTGGGTGGTAACCATATAACCAAACCATACGTGCTCCCTACGTGTCAACAAGTGGGTTGGTGGAGGGTTAGTGCCCCTCCCTGTAAAACAAATAACTCAGAGTCAAATAGGCAAATAGCCACCCCTTACGGGATTATGGCGTCTGGCAATAGATAGATAGAAGACCACTGGAGATACTAAATACAGCTTAGATAACAAAGAAATTAGTAAATCGGAATGCGAGAGAGATCTAGGAGTCATGGTTAGTAACGACCTCAAACCAAGGCAACAGTCTATTAATGCGAGAAATAAAGCAAATAGGGTCCTAGGATTTATTTCGAGAAGCGTGAGCAATAGGACATCAAAAGTAATACTGCAACTTTATCTAGCATTAGTAAGGTCGCATTTAGACTACGCAGTACAATTTTGGTGTCCTTACTATAGAATGGATATTAACTCGTTAGAAAGTGTACAGAGAAGAATGACAAAAATGATACATGATGTTCGAAACCTGTCATACGAAGACAGACTGAAAAGACTAAATCTGCACTCATCAGAGAGACGTAGAGTAAGGGGAGACTTAATTGAGGTGTTTAAGTGGATCTATCTATCTATCTACTGCCAGACGCCTCAATCCCGAACGGGGTGGCCACAAACAAATCGCCTCCATGTCACTCTGTCCCCTGCCATTTCACTACCACGCTCCCAACTCACACACCCCTCTCTCATATACCTCTCCACTCCATCCCTCCATCTCATCCTCGGCCTCCCCCTCCCTCTCGCCCCCTCCACCTCACTCACATACACTCTCCTCGTCAATCTTTCACTCTCCATCCTCTCCACATGCCCAAACCACCTTAACGTGTTTCTCTTAACGCTTCCCATCACGTCCTCAACCACACCACAACGCTCCTTCACTTCCTCATTTGTTAGTCTGTCTCTTCATGTGACTCCACATGCTCCTCTCAGATAAGTCATTTCCACTGCTCTCACTCTTGACTTCTGTCCTTCCAACAGGGTCCAAGCTTCACTTCCATATGTCAGAGTTGGTATCACAATACTGTCATGTAACAACTTTTTCACTTCCATGCTCACCTCCCTGTTTCTTATCACTGCTTTCAACGAACCAGCAACCTTCCTTCCCTGCTGTACCCTTTCGAGCACTTCACCCTCCAGACTACCATCCTTACTCATCACAGTGCCCAAGTACTTAAATTCACTCACATTCTCCATATCCTTCCCATCCAATCTCACTGTACACTCACCGGCTTCACTTCTCTCGAAGACCATCACTTTACTCTTCCCCACATTCACCTTTAGATTCCGTTTCTTACACACTCTCCCAAACTCATCTACCAAGCCTTGCAGCTCCCCTTCGTCTTCACTCAACAACACAGTATCATCTGCAAACAACAGTACAGGGAGTTTCCACACACTGCCCTCTCTCACTGGGGCCGGTCCAACATCCACTGCCCGACCTTGTACCTCTTTTATAACCCCATCCATATAGAGATTGAACAACCATGGAGACATGACACATCCTTGTTTCAATCCAACTTTCAAATGGAAAGATTCACTCAGTTTAAGTGGATGAAGGGTATAAACAAGGGAGATATTAGCAAGGTACTTAAAGTGAGCATACAGGACAGAACTAGAAGTAATGGTTTCAAACTAGAAAAATTCCGTTTCAGTAAGGAAATAGGTAGAAATTGTTTGGTAATAGAGTAGTAGATGAATGGAATAAGCTTCCTAGTAAAGTAGTTGCTGCCCCTTCCATTGTGAGTTTCAAGCATAGGCTAGATAAGCATATGACAAATAAGGGGTGGGTATAGAAAAAGAAAAGGAAAAAATCTTATAACCAATACTAATTCATACTTTTTCCTTTTCAGGTTACACTATGATAGTGTCTGTTCTCCTTTCACACTTTCCTATAAAATGTCCACGCCAGTTTTTCTATGCTGCGTGGTGTTCTTTCCGAATTTTTCCTGCCGGCTTCGGCTGGAGGGTTTGGAGGGCTGGGGGGAGCCTTCTTCTTTGCTGTCCTTATCTCATCCTAGTAGTTCAGTTACTCTTCTAGGAGCTGCCTAGCACGGGCCAACCGGCCTACTGCAGTTATCCTCTCTTCTTATGTTTTGTAGATCTTCCCCCCTCCCCCAAAATAATAATAATAATAATAATAATAATAATAATAGTAATGGAAGAAATATCTACAATATCAGACAAAACTCCACAGAATGTGGAGTTCTTCATGATAATAATAATGCTAATGATAATAATAATAATTAGAAAAAAGAAATTGCCATTAGCTATTTCAATAACTCACCATATGACAAGCTATCACTGGACCCTGTGATTTCAATGTCCTTCATATAGTGAACACTTTGAAGTGAAAAGTTGGTATAGTAGGGTCCCGTATGGGGCGATCTATTGGACCTAATCAGCCCAGAGTCATTTCAGACCTACTCCCTGACCTTGGCTATGTCCCACAAAAATTTCAAGCCTGTACCTTTAGTGGTTTCTGAGAATCAGCAAATAGACTATTTTTATAGGTTTTTGGATGTAACTGGAAAACCAGGACTGGAAACTGGATGATATTGGGTCTTATGAAGCTGCCAGCTGGGGGACTCTGACGGCCTAGTATAATGGCCGTGACTGAAACTAAACGAATATGAGCAATTTACTTCATAATAATAATCATCATCAGCATCATTATCATCATACTGACATGAACAAGTTATAATAAATAATAATGAGCAAATAACCTGAAACAACAGAACCGAGGATTAACGTAAAATTTTGACTAGTAGGACAAACTATCTGTGTGTTTGTGTGTGTGTGAGTGTGTGTGTGTTGGAGCAGTTGGGTGGGTGGGGTTAATGAGGCTGAGTTGGTGGGTGTGGTGGTACGGTGCATCGCCAGGGTGGGTGGGTATTGGGTAATATGGTTGGTAAGGTTGGGAGGGGGGCATCTTGGAAGGGGTGTGTGGAGTGGTTTGGGATGGGTTGTAGGGGTAGATGGTTTTGTGAGTGGGTGCGTGGGGTGAGTTAGGTAGGTGAGTGGCTGGATCAGTATGTATGTGGTTGAGGGGTCGGTAGGTTACAGTTGGATGGGATGAGTTTGGTGAATGAGTGAGGTTCAAAAGGGTGAGTGGAATGGGGAGGAGCAATTGGGGTTGGGCAAGAAGAGTGGTTGGGCATGTGGATGGGAGGGTGGGTCGGTGGAGGGGATAGGATGGGTGGGTTTCCGGGGTGCGGTGGGTGGGCAGGGTGTGTTTAGGGAGAAGTGGGTGGGTATGGTGGGAGGGTTGTGTGAGTGAATGTGATAGATGGCATTGTTGGGTGAGCAGGGTCCGTGGAGAGGGTGGGTGGAAGGGATCAGTGGGCAAGATGGGAAGTCGGAATGTGTGGGCAGAGTGGGTCGCCAGGGTGGCTGAGAGGATTACTTGGCCGGGGTGCTGTGTGTGTGTGTGTGTGTGTGTGTGTGTGTGTGTGTGTGTGTGTAT
>JAGKTI010003230.1:14427-26599 GCA_018397915.1 Birgus latro
TTTGTGTGTGTGTGTGTGTGTGTGTGTGTGTGTGTGTGTGTGTGTGTGTGTGTGTGTGTGTGTGTGTGTGTGTGTGTGTGTGTGTGTGTGTGTGTGTGTGTGTGTGTGTGTGTGTGTGTGTGTGTGTGTGTGTGTGTGTGTGTGTGTGTGTGTGTGTGTGTGTGTTGTGTGGTTGGGTTGGTAAGTTGGGTGGCTGGATTGGTTCAGGGTGGGAAGGAGAATGTGAGCAGGGTCCGTGAAGAAGGTGGGTGGCAGGGATCAGTGGGCAAGATGGGAAGTCGGAATGTGTGGGCAGAGTGCGTCGCCAGGGTGGCTGAGAAGATTACCTGGCCGGGGTGCTGTGTGTGTGTGTGTTGGGTTGGTAAGTTGGGTGGGTGGATTGGTTCAGGATGGGTAGGTGAATGTTTTAGGTGAGCTTCGTAGTTGGCATTCATGGGTGGGTAGGATGAATGGCCGGAATCGGTCGGCTGGGTGTGTCACCCAGGTGGTTAGGCGGGGTGAGCGGCCGGGGCGAAGTTGGTGGGTTGTGCTGGATGGGTGAGTGGGTAGGTGGGTGAGTGGGTAGGTGGATGAGTGGGTGGGTGCATATATGACAACTGATGACAAGGCAGGAGAGGGACTTATGTGGTTAGTAATCATATAACTTGTCAGAAAAATTTTTATAATAAAATAATTCGGTTTGGTGTCATTCTACTACTAAGGTTAAATTAAGTAATATCAGTCTCTTAAAATGAGTTGGTACAACTTGCCCTAACCCACTTTTTCTTTATCCTCAGATCACAGTTAGTTCCCCTCAATTTGGCCAAATCTCTTAAGTATACAGTACTTAGCTAGATCGTGTCGGAATGACAGATAACGACGGGCTAGCAGTCTTAGCTAGGGTTGTGATGGTCTATCCAAGCGTCCTGGTGAAACTATTGACAACAAGCAACTTGAACGAGCTGGACTAACTGAGCAATGGTGTATCTCCTCTCCCTCAGAGGACAGATGCAAAACATTTCATTATAGTTACCAAAATACAATGAAATACTTCCTGAAATTTACAAGAAAGATCTAACTTTACAAATCAATCTTATTTTTAAATAAGATCAAATATTCATTTTTATGTACATTAAGGTATAATACCTTCTCCCAGTTTCCACGTCACCACAACATGCAGGCACAGTCAGGTACAGTTGAAACTTCCCAAGTATTTATACAAGTATTTACAATATAGATGTCCATAAAGGTTAAACACAGTAACATTTAATTTATTAATAATAAGGACAATCAACCTGGAACTAAAGGAAATCCCTGGGTAAATAAACTGCTTGATTTAGCAATAAACACTCCCTAGAATTTTCCTCTGCTTTCAACAGGGACAACTATTTTAATCTTGCGCATTTTACTGCTAACCCTGCTCTGGGGGAAAATAGTTTCCACATAACTTGTCTCTGCTACTTGGATTTTAGTACAGTATATCGTTTACAAGATGTTGGATATATATTTGGATGTCATATTCTATACATTGGGGTCGTTGTATTGAATTTTGCAAAAAAAATTTGATATAATTACTCCTCATGGAACTGAAGATGGATCTATGCACGTAGTAATACATCTAACAGCAGGATAAATGAAAGTAACATTACGTACGATAAGATGCGAGAGAAGCTGTAGACCTCCGATCCATCCCCGCCTAACAAGTCAGTGGTGGGAGTAATTAAGGGGAGGTGGGAGTTGGGGGATGGACGTGTGCGATTAACCTGCCCTCTAGTGGCAAACTACACTGTCCCCTAATCAGTACGTCTTACTATCCTTCAACACTTAATTTTCACCTGAAAACACCAGCCACACAGCTTGACTGTTCTCCAATATTGCCAAATTCGAAACTGCAAATATCGTTAAATTTGCACTCAAATACTTCTAGAGAGCTGCTGTTATGCGACGTTCAAAGTTTGACTACTTGTCCTTCGTCACGCACACTATACTGTTTTTACGCTAACTTGGCCTAGATTTTCGTGCTTTTGTTGCTTATTTGACGCAGCTCAGTGGCAGAATGAGACAATGCTGTGGCTCAACATCCTTTCCATAGCACTTCTCCATGACTAGCACCATATTCAAGTGTTAATCTATTGCTACAGTTCAGATTTAAGGATGGAAAGATGGTAATTTTAAGCCAAGTTAGCATAAAAGCAGTATAGCATAGGGTTCTTTTCTAGACCGGGACTAGGGCACACATCTAGAGGAACAGGGCACAAAAACTCTGGTCAACTAACCTTACATGTATATTGCCTTAAATTAGCACAGCACTGAATACAAAACAAATATAACAATGACACAATACACTATACAGGTTTCAGGCACTTTCAGGACCGGAGGATCCTGTCTGGGCTACTGACATTTCGGCTGCTTACAGGTGTCGGCCCAGTGTAGGGGGAGTCTGGTCAGGTGTGCCCTCTCTCGGGGGTCAAAGGACTAGTGCCGGGGACTGAGTCATCTGGAGTAAACTGCGGGACGGAGTGGAGAGAGGCCCTTCCTTTCGGGGGCCTCGGCGGGAAGCTCGGTCCTCGGGAACGGGACCGTGAACAGGGAGAGTAGGCACGCTTGCCTGTGCCCACCCTGGGAAGGAGGTCGCCCTCCGATGGGGCTGGGGTGGTTACATCCCGGGGTCCTGGGGGTGCCTCGGGGAGTCCAGGGACTGCGGTCTCCCTCGGGTCAGGTTGCTGTCAGGTGTGGTCTGCGGTGTCCCCTCCTTTGGAAGTCCGACAGCGGGTGGTCCTGTCTGGGCACCGGCTGCACTGCTCGAATCCCTGGGATCATGATGGGGCCTTGCCAGACCTCATCCAGGCATGGCTCCTCCTGGGGGCTGCCTCTGTGGGGAGAAGAGGAGGGGTGTTCCGCTCGGCCGCAGGAGGGCTGGACCAGGCAAGGGATGTCCTCCGTAGGGGAAGTCACAGGGGGCCAGGGACGGGCAGTGTTTTTCCTCCCTGGCACGGTAAGTGGCCATCGCTGAGGTCCCGAGTGCAGCAGGGGTAGAGTGGCTAGTGGCGGTCTCTCTCCTGCCTGTGCGGCTAATGGTCATCACTGGGGCCCAACTTCCCATAAGTACTGTGGGAGAGGTGCGGCTAGTAACCGTCACTGAGGTCCAATTGGTCAAGGTGCGGCTAGTGGCCGTCACTGAGGTCCAATTGGGCAAGGTGCAGCTAGTGGCCATCACCGGGGTCTCGTTCCCTGAGTGGACTGTAAACGGAGTGCGGCTAGTGGCCGTCACTTGCGTACTGGTGCAGCTAGCGCCCGTCACCGAGGTCCTGTGAGGTAAGAGGACTACAGGCGCGGTGCGGCTAGTGACCGTCACTGAGGGCAGCTGAAGAAGGAGAGCAGGCAGTGGCTGTCTCTCCCTTAGTGCAGCTAGTGACCGTCACTGGTTTCTACAGGGGGGGGATGCAGTTGCAGAGCAGCTAGTGGCCGTCTCCTTCCTAGTGCGGCTAGTAGCTGTCACTTGGGTGCTGTCTGAGGCTGTGGTATCAGCCCCACCCCGAACCTGTCGAGTGCTGGTCCAGCTGGAGACTAACCTTCCAGGGCTGCGGAGTCGGTGTTGGTTCGTCTGAGGGTAAAAAGGGCGCAAGGTCATGGGGGACGTAGGTCTGTGTGGCCCTACCCTTCTATGCAGCTCCCGGTGGCCTCCTTGTGGATTGGGTGTTGCACCCCTGTTGTCCCTCAGTGGGGTGGTTGTTGCGCCATCCCACCTGTGGTGTTCCCTCCCCTGGTGTTTTGCCGTGGTAGGTATTTCACTGATAATCACAAAAATCAACAAATATCACCTGAAAATGGCCTATGATAACTAATATCACTAAAACTTTCCAGAAATCTAGAAAATGGCTAGATTTCTCACTGCCTGAAGTAAAGAATTTCCGCTACATGGAAGTTAGTATCAAAATTTAACAAAGCGCTAAATTGGCACCAGTACGGGCAGGTCATCCAGGATGATTCCCCCCCCCCCCCACTATAATTGGTCATCCCCCCATATTGGTTAAAATCGTTCCGAAATTGCCAAAAATACTGCATTGATAATCATGATGTAAAAAAAAAAAAAAAAAAAGGGAATGGCCACAAACAAATCATAAATACCCGCCCAGCGAGGAGACCCCTGGGAGGACGAGACACCCACCCTAAGAGGAGGCAATGGGGAAGTGCACAGGGGCCCCGAGCCACACCAGCCCATGTCCCCCGCTACCATATGCCCCTCTTCCACCCAGCTAGACCAGCGGGAGTGCATTGCTCAGGTGCATTACCCTCCAGCCAGGACAGCACTCACCAGACCTGGGGAGGGACTTGTTTCCACACGTAGGCCCTCGGTAACGTCCACCGGACTTGCCACTAGAGGAAGAACGACCACCAGTCTTCCCAGTCCTACACACCACAAAGGGAGCAGTGGCACAGAAACATCCACTGGACTTGCTGTAGAGGAAGCATCCACCGGATCTCCCTCTTCTGCCACCCACCTACAGGAGCAGGGGCACGGTAACGTCCACCTGACTTGCCGTCAGAGGAACATCCACTGGACTTCCCCCACCTGTCGTCCCAGGGAAGGGAGCAGAACCTTGGTAGTGTCCACCGAACCTGCCATAGAGGGAGCATCCACCGGATACCTCTCAGCTGCGACTATACCCCAGCAGCGGGGCCTTGGTAATGCCCACCGGACATACCACAGGTGCAGGAATGTCCAATGGACTTCCTCTCTCTGCTGCCCCTGGGACGAGTGGTGCCTCGGTAATGTCCACCGGACTTGCCAGGCGGGAGGAACATCCACCAGACTTTCTTCCTCCACTTCCCTGGAAGGGAGCCTGGGTAACGTCCACTGGACTTCCCAGGCAGAGGGAGCATCCACCAGATCTCCTTCCACTGTCCTGGAGTGGAGTTCTGGCAACATCCACCGGACTTGCCATGCTGAGGGAACGACCACCGGACTTCCCTCCTCCACTACACCAGAGGCTCCTGCCGAGGCCAGCGTCCCTGGCTCGGCCCACCTCTCCAGAGGCTGAGTGAGATGCCCCTCACACTCCCCCCATATCATTAGGGGTAGAGATTGCTCACCCACAAAGTCCTTGGTGCAGGACGTCTGGAGCGGCCCCGACATGAGCCTGGGTGTCCTGTCGTTGCAGTCATCCTCTTGACGTCCCCAGCTGCTGTCGGACTCCCCGGGAGAGCGTGGTTGCAGGTAGCCCCGACAGCCTCCCCGACCTGACGAGACCTCATCCCCCAGTCCTCAAGGGGTGCCCTGACGATCTCGGGCCAGGACCAGCCTGGACCCTTCAGCAAGACCCCTACCACTTCTAAGGGCAGGCACCAAGCTGCACGCCTCCTAGCCCTGTTTGACCCCCGTCCCGAGGGCCACCCCACACCTACGGGCCCCACCAAAAGGGGGTTGCCCACCACTCTGCCATACAGGCCACACTGGATGACCCACTACATAGCCTGAAAGAGCACCCCAGACAGCCCACCTACCACACCTGGCCGCCACCTGCATCTCCCTGTGTGATCTAGTCTGCTGCAAACCTTGTATAGACCAATAAGTGTTTGTACTGTGCCACATGTTTTTTGTATGACATTGTATATTCTCTTTATGTGGTAATATACGTGTAAGACTGGTTAGCCTGTGTTTGTGCCCTGTTCCTTTGTTGCATGCTCTTGCCCGGTCCTGAACAAAAGAACCCAAGCCCATGCCCGTGTTCTAAGTGCAAGAAGTTGGACTTAAAACACAGAGCATAATAATCAACTTCATGTCACCCACCTTCTGCTATCAGTTCGTCCACTTCAACTCGCACTCCCCTCCCTCATATATCCTCCATCTCATCCCTCTAATTCTCAAGTCTCTCCATCTTGCCTCCTCCATCTCACCCTGTCCTCCACCATCAGGCTTCCTCCTCCAAGTTACACCCTCCTCACACATATACCTCTCCATCCCATCCTGTGTCCCCCATCCCCTTCTCCTCCTCCACCTTACAGTCTATAATAATAATAATAATAATACACATCCATGTGAAATGCCTTAATCTACTAGCCCACTAAGCATCCCTTTGGTTAAATGGTTACCACCCATCGTTGAAATGCCCACACTGAGAAGGGACCCAGGGTGGGGTGTCGCAACACCCACCCCATGGAAGGACGCTGGCGAGGCTGAAGCAACGCCCACCCTAGGAGGAGACACCCGGGTGCCGTATAGGGCATGTGTAGGCCCAGGGGCAGACAGGCTTGTGTCCCAGATTGCCTTGCGTTCCTCTCACCCTCAACCAATGTCCCGACAACAACACAGTCCCGCCCGCCCACTCTCCAGCCGGGCCAGCCCTAACAAGGTTCAGGGTGGGGCTGATACCACAGCCCCAGACAGCACCATGACACAGGCCACTATCCGTGTCGGGAAGGGAGAGCTGGCCCCTGTCTGCTCTTTCGCTGTTACCCCACTGCAGGACCGCGACACAGGCCACCCTCCACTCTTCTCCTGAGGCCACCGCCGGGGACAGCACTGCGACACAGGCCACCATCTGTGTTGGGAAGGGAAAGCAGGCCACCATCCACTCTTCGGCTGTTACCCACTGAAGAATCGCGACACAGGCCACCATCCGTGTTGGGAAGGGAGGGCAGGCCACCGTCTGCAGACCCAGAAAAGGGCAGCACCGTGGTGAAGGCCATTGTCCTCGCCAGGAAGGAAGGATCGGCCACCGTCTGTCCTTCGGCTGCCACCTCCACAGGGAGCAGGACCGCAACACAGGCCACCATCCGTGTCGGGAAGGGAGAGCAGGCCACCGTCCACTCTCCGCCTGTTGTCCCTGGGTTTAGAGGAACCACTGTGTCGGTGGCATGGGGAAGGGAGAGCAGGCCATTGTCTGCTCTTCGTCCTCTGCCCCTAGGACTGCCTATGGAGGACATCCCTGACCTGGCCCACCACCACTCCTGTGGCTGAGCGGGACAACCTTCTCTCTCTCTCCCCACAGAGGCAGTCCCCTGGAGGAGTTGCAGCTGGAGAAGCTCTGGTGAGACCCCATGACGAGCTTGGGAGTCCACGCCCTGCAGCCAGCACCCCGACAACACCCTCAGCTGTCGGACTCCCAGAGGAATGGACGCTGCAGGCCACCCCTGACGACGATTCTGCCCAAGGAAGACTGCAGCCCATGGAGGGTGCCCCCAGGACCCCAGGGGCACCCCCAGGAAACCAGGGCGTGACCTCCCCAACCCCATCAGCCGGAGCTCCACTTTCCAGAGCAGGAGCAGACAAGCGCGCCTGCTCGCCCTATTCGGCCCTAGCCCCGAGAGCCGAAGCCCATGACGAGGCCCCACCAGGAAAGGGCCTCTCTCCACGCTGTCCAGCAGTCCAGCCCAGATGACCCAGCCCCTGACAGTAGTCCCATGTCTCCTTCAGAAGGACACCCTTGACGGGACTCCACCCACACCTGGCCGACATCTGTGAGCAGCCCAAGTATTTAGTAGCTCAGGCCTGAGTCCTCTAGTCCTGTTTGTGCCTTGTACCTTAAGAGTGTATTGTGTGTCATTGTATTTGTATCTTGTTCAGTGTTGTGTAACTAAGGTAATATACGTGTAAGGTTGGTTTAGCCAAGTTTTTATGCCCTGTTCCTCTAGTTGTATTCACCAGATGCAGTCTAGAAAAGGACCCCAGATCAGTAGCTTGTGATCAAGGGACACGGAGTTGACCCTTGAACATGCGGCATGACAACAGTAAATGGTTCCCAGGTAAAGGAAATCATCTGGCTTGTTAGTCAGTGCAGTCACCTGGCTTGTTAGTCAGTGCAGTCACCTGGCTTGTTAGTCAGTGCAATCACCTGGCTTGTTAGTCAGTGCAGTCACCTGGCTTGTTAGTCAGTGCAGTCACCTGGAGATGGTAAGTACACGGTGAAAGGATAATTGTAACGCTCTGGGGACACTAACCTTTAAACAGCTGTGGGCTGCCTGAGTGGTTGTAAGGGCTGACCAACAGATGCTCTCCAGACTTGACAGTTTTAGTCCAGTTGCTGTGTTTGGAGGTGAAGCAGTGATACTAATGTGATTCCTGAGCAGGGTGACTGGTCTACAAACACCAGCAATAACTAAGTGATCAAACCTGGGTCTGGTTCAGTCAATTTGGCCTAACTACAGTATGTTCATTACCAACATGGTTAAAAGTTTACTACAGTTCCTATTGTGTGTGGCAAATCCTTGTTATGACTCTTTACATTCTTTTTGCTAATAAATCCACACCAATTACAGAAATTTTGATTGTACTGAATTTTTTTTGCTACCTATCAAGGTGATTGAAATGCACACTACCGAAGTCCCCCACCCCAGGAGGAGACAACCAAGGAGCAGAAACAGTGCACGCAGGCTCAGTGCAAGACGGGCTCACCTGTACCCTTCCAGTACGCCCCTCTCGCACACAGATGTCTCACTGCCAAGTTGTCAATCACGGTGCACTACATCTCCGCCGGACCAGCTCTCGCCAGGTTCAGGGTGGAGCTATTCTTATAGCCCCAGATAGCCAGCAGGAGGCGGCCACCCACCACTCAGGCGCTGCTTCCCTCCCTCACTCTTACCGGGCAACGGCCACCAGCCAGGCACGGGGAGAGACAGCCTCCTGCCGCTCTCGAGATAAACCCTCACGGGAAGAGGGAAAGGCAACAGCCTCCAGCCGTGCCCCTGGATCAGTGATGGCCTCCTGCTGCGCCTCTGGCTTCAGTTCCCACCCCCTGGCGACGGCCTCCTGCCACGTCGGTAGGGAGACGACGACCATCTGCCGCATTCTCTCTACATCCAAACCGGAAAGAAAGACATCAGTGACGGCCTCCTGCTGCACCTCGGCGACGGCCTCCAGCCGCGCTTGCACCCCTGTGACGGCCTCCCAAAGGAAGGGGGTAGTCTTCGTGAGGCACGGCTAGGGACTAGTGACGGCTTCCTGCCGCGCTATGCCCACCGACAGCCGCACGAAGGAGAGGACGGCCCCCAGCCCCTCCACTCGTCACACCCTAGGGGACCTAGCGACAGCCTCCTACCGCGCCAGGGAGGGAATGACTACATGCCGCCCCTCGCCCCCTACCCCAGTGCCTTCCCCTCCTGAAGATTTCCTGTTTCCCCAACTCCGGTTGTGGTTGCACGGGTTTCCTCCCCTCTTCTCTACAGGAGAACGTTGGACCAGAGGAGCAGTTTGAGCAGAGTTGTAGAGGCCCCCTGAATCCTGAGGTCCACGCCCTTCAGCCAGGTCCCCACCAGACATCAATCCTGATGGCCTCTTCGACGACATAACACCACAGCATACTACTGACGGAGGCCCTACCAAGACGAGGCTGCAGGATTCGGACCTGCCAAGACGTCTCCAGAACCCCGGGCCGTGCCCTCTCCCTCCCAATCCGGCAATGCCCTGCCCGGCAGGGTGGGCACCGACAGGTGCGTCTGCTCCCTCTGTTTGGACCGAGCCCTTAGGCCCCCCTCAGAGATGGACGCCCGCAACACACCACCTCTCAGACCATCCTGGATGACCCAGCCCCACCAGGCCTCCCCTACAATCCAGCGGTGACAGGCCTCCTGACAGAGGCCCCTCCATGACCCAGCGGTAGCAGGCCTACCGGTGCAGCACCCCAGAAGACCCGAAGGCTGCCTGGCCTCCAGACGAAGGCCCCCAGTCACCCTCCTGGCCGCCAGTCCCTCTCCTGACGAAGATCGCACCTGGGGCCGGCCCCTGTACCCCAGCCATCCTTGGAAGTACCCCAGCTACCTCAGAGTTCTCTAGCCCTGTCCATTGTACCAATCTATTTCTTGTACTAGTGTGCCACTGTTCCTATTGCTCTTGTGTATGAATACAGGTAATATATATGTAAGGTTTGGTGCCCGGAGTTTTTATGCCCTGTTCCCACCAGTTGCCTTGAGACCCAACTCAGTCTAGAAAGAGGACCCCGCTGTACGCTCTGTGTCTAAGGAATGAGAAGTCGTACCCTAAAACACACAGCATAACAGTGATTTACAAAGTTCCTCTAATTTACAATGTCAGTTATATGAGAGCTCATATTTTAGAACATTCCCCACTGGGACTGGGTGGTGGAGACAGCCATCATCACATGGTGGCACCAATATAACATTTTCCTATACCCTGAGAAGAGGATGGAGGACTGTATATAGCAGCCAGCTTCAGCATGCAGTCCACCAGGTTCATGTTTCAAATGACCCTGGAACCATAACAACAAGAACTGAACGTACGGTCAATCATCAAGTACCGAAAACAATAGGTACTGCACAAGGACCGTGTTACTCAAACCCCCATTATACAATATGACTGCACGTACAACGGTACGATGTATTCTGGTGACTTTCCAAAACTCTTTTTACCCCTTCTTACCACCCTATCCCACATCCCCTACATATACCCACCATCAGGTAAAACAATGAAAGAGATTGAAATACGTGAGGCAAAGGGACAGGCTGCAGATGACGCTGACACCCCTAGCCCCCGAAGGACCACCGGGGGTGCGCAGCCTAAACACAGTGGATCTGGGCAGGAACGGCCCACCTGTGTAACTCCCCAGCGCCCCTCTTGCTCCCAGCCGACGCTACGCTGAGGTAGCAGTGAGAGGCACCTAGTCCCCAGGAAAAATTCCAGTCGGCAGGTCAGGGGTGGAGTTGTCTTGGCAACTCCACGCAACGCCGCCGTACAGGCCATAGTCCATACCGGGAAAGGGGCAGAACAGGACATTGTCCATTCCCCAGTTGCATACCTGCTGCAGGGCCGCGACATAGGCCATAAGCCATGTCGGGTTGAGGCAGAGCAGGCCATCATCTGCTCCTCTCCTGCAGTCTCCCCCCAGAGTAGCGCCACGGTACAGGCCACAAGCCGTGCTGGGTCCGAGGCGGGACGGACCATCGTTCGTCCCTCAGCTACTTCTTCACGCAGCACCGCAGCACAGGCCACTAGCCGTGTTGGGTACGAGGCAGAGCAGGCCATAGTCCGCTCCTCCCCTACAGGAAACTCCTTTCCCCCTTGCGGAAACAGGGTAGAGCGAGCCTTGGCTCGTGTTTTCCCTGGGGTCCAACAGGACAAAGAAACCACCGTGCAGGCCTACAGTCGCACGAGGGAGGCAGAGCAGCCCATCATCTGCTCCTCACCCTCTGCTCCTAGGATAGCTCCTGATGGGGAGGTCCCTTGCCCGCCCCAACCTGTTTCCTGTGGCTGGGCGGGACGTACTTTCCCTCCTCCCGGAGGCGAGTATGGGGGAGACCCCTTCTTGAAGCCGTGGCAAGGCTCTATCCAGGGCCTTGGATCCCTCCAGCCCCTCCTACCTGGGCAGCAGCAGCCAAGGCAGAGGTCCTGCCAGCAGAGTCACCGGCGTCAAGTCCTGTCGGTGACGCCTTCAGCCTGAGGTTGCCGTGAGGCTGCCCTGGCGGCGGCGCCGCACTCCCGCATTTGCCGCATTCCTGCACCTCCGGCGCCCCCTGGTTTCAGTACCGCGGGTCCCCAGACTCCCTGGGGCCTACCCAGGACTCCAGGGCGTGACCTGCCTAATGGTGGGGCCCAGTCCGGCACTCTCCGGAGCTGGTGCCAGGCTCACCTACTGGCCCTCTTCGGCCCTAGCCCCTAGCCCCGCATCCCTGCATGAGGCTCCCTGAAGGGCAAGCCTCACCTCACCCCTCCAGCCTGAGGTATCGGGAGTCGGCCCACCAGTATAGTGAAAAGGGCCGTAATAGTGTGCGACCTGTGTAAATCACCAGGCCGTAAATGTGATGCAAGTGTATCTCTCACAGCGTATTGGCTCAGTCGAAATTCCCAGAGACCCTCAGTGTATAAGACTGGACGAGCCTTAGTGATCTTCAGTGAAGGTGATGACGTACAGAACACAGCGCGCCTCCTTTCCCTATATTAAGTAATATTCCCTCCCCCAGTGTGATGAATAATTCAAGTGCTCTAGTGGAAACTAAACGATTACAAAGAAATAGTCCCATCCCTGGTTATTCCATACATTTCCCTCCCCAGTGTATTGGCACACCGCTGAATAAACTCACGCATATCTAATTTACTTATGAGTGTCTCCCTAGTGTACAGAAATACTTCAGTCTCCCCCCCCCCGCTCTGTGTGACAGTGTACGCACCTCTGATCGTGATATACCTACACAAGCGATATATATATATATATATATATATATATATATATATATATATATA
>JAGKTI010003230.1:37476-59325 GCA_018397915.1 Birgus latro
GAGAGAGAGAGAGAGAGAGAGAGAGAGAGAGAGAGAGAGAGAGAGAGAGAATGGACTTTCATGGAATCAAACATCAGAAATTATTTCAGACTGCTGTTGTGACCAATGGTTATTCTGATTGTGAAACTAGTGGACTGCAAGAATCCACACTGAGAGATCTTTCTCTACGGTTGTGTTTGAGTACGGCCCATGGTGCATAGGTGAGGTGCATGAGGTAAGTGTGCTGTGTGTGGGGTCTCCATTACAGTCAGGGCATAGTGGACTGTTTGTGCAGATCTGCAGCCAGACTTTTCAAAGGGGAGTGAGGGTGGGGGGGTATTGGGGGGGTCATTTCTGGTAAATCTGGACTTGCATAGCAGCAGGCTGGTCAAAGGTCTGTTGCATGCTTGTTGTGGGGGTCTGGGTGTATGAATTAGCAACGCTGAGAAGCAGAGCAAAACTTCTGAACAACGGAGAGTGACTATTTATGCAGTGATATTAAAAAACAGACTGTGAGAAAGTGAACTTTTAGGCAGGTGGAGAGGGGAGTCATCCGACCCTCTTGACCCCTCCCTGGCCACAGGCCTGTTGTGAGTTGTATTTTGTGTTGGTAGTTAGTACTAAGGCTGCCACACCACTGTTTGAGCTAGGTTCATTTGTGTCTTTCTGGTATGGGCTGTTTCAGTTGGATGAAATGTCTGACTGGGATTTTTAAAGAATGCTGTTTAGTTGGAGGCTCTGAATGTCTGTGGTGGCTGTGTTTATGTACATATTTGTGAAGTATAATGTTGGGGTAAGGAGGAGGGATGTTGTTGAGCAATTCCTTTTAATATTGGAAAGTTGTTCACTGTTTGCTTCTTTACTGTTGGGGTGGTACAACCTAAAGCTAAATGGGTGGGATGCATTCTGTAAAGAAGATATGAACTGTGACAGGACCTTCCAACTTCATGTGGTCATTGACTGGGAATAGTTTTATTATGTCATGCAAGTAATTTATATCTCTGGTCTTCATACATGTTGTTGTTCTTAATGCTTAGTATTTTTTAAGCTTTTTCCATGTTCATGGCCACTATGTTGGGGGTTTAGTTTGCACCCAGGTAATTTATTGTGTTAAAATGAACTACTTATGAACTATTTTCAGTGGTTTCTTCTACTGTTTCCAGGTAATCCTTATAGTTGTTTTCAAGGCATCAAGTATATGAGGTGACTGTGCACTCATGTTGCTTGTGTATCAAGAAAAAGGTCAGTCTGAGATTTGCATCCATTTGGAGTGAAGAATGAGAACTGATTCTGTTAACTGTTACTGATGAGTAACCCTGGTCTGTCTGGATGAGCAGATCTGTCAACTGCAGGCAAGCAACCACCCCTGCATGGCCATCTTCTGGAAAGAACCGATGTTCCCTTGCGATATACAGTGCCTCGCCATATCAAGGCACAGGGATGGGTGTGGAGGTTATTGGACAACACATTTGTGTCTCCACCCTGTTGACAAGGACACCATAGTAGGCTCCACATCATTCCATTATTTGGTTGTATGGTTATAACCCAGTGTTGTAAATAGTTTCCTGGGATACAGGAAACCAATAGGTTTGTAATTCAATGTAGAGCCACTTAAAGTGGAAAGAAGAGTAACAAAAAGTGACTGGAAGGATGAGAGAAATAGGAAGAGAGGATGGCAGAGAGAAAAGGAATGATAAAAAAAAGGAAGAAATAGGCAGCACTACATGAATCAGTGGATGATGGTCACCATCACCTGCCACCAGTCAAGTGTCAGTACTATTGGAACTGGCCTGCTGCTGGTTGAGATTATGTATCTTTTTAAGCTATTGCCAAGATGTCAGTATAGGACAGCACTGTTACTGAAGAAGAGGGGTTGGTTAGCTGTGGAAGAAAAAGTTAAAAAGTAAGAGTGAAAGGAGCAAGCTCTGTGAAACACCAGCAAAGAGTATAGTACTGTGAATGGAAAAGTACATGGCTTGTCTGTCTGAGAGGAAGTTGGCAAGTAATTTCTTCTTAATTACCTCCACCAAGGAGGTTATGTTTTCACCTTCGTCCGTTTGTTTGTTCTAGTAGGTTTGTAAGCAAGATTACACAAAAACTACTGGACGGACTTCCACAAAACTTGGTAGAAGAATGGGCCTTGGCCCAGAATAGACTTCATTAAATTTTGGTGCAGATCTGTATAAAAGTGCGGAACCAGGAATTTTTCTTCACTTTCTTTACCACTGCGAGACAGGGCATTTTTCAACATTTTCATAAATTTTTCAGTGAATATTGCATGGATCTTGATGAAAAAAATCAGGCATATTTAGGATGTTGGTATCTATGAATGCGTACAGTTTGGCGCGGATCCATAGAAAATTCTAGATCTAGCGGATTTAAATATGCTTTTATAAGGGAGTGGTCTTTTTCCATATTGGATTAAACTTGACTGAATTAAAAGGAACTGCATGTTGGGTCTTGGTGGAGGTATGTGCTCTGCTGAGTGCCATTCTAGTTTCATGTATGTTTTGTTCTAGATTATGTTTATCAACATATGTGTGCTACAGTGAAATCAAGCATTAGCAACAGTCCTGCATGAAAAAGATATTAAGCTAGTTCACCAAACAGCTACCCCTGATACCTCATATGTCTGCTCAGATGTCCCATATGGCTACTCTATAGGGAAAACAAAAGCTGCATATCAAGACTAATCTCAAGTACAGTACTCCATGAGGCATTTCTTATATGAAACCCAAGCAAAAAGTTCTCTCAACCTACACAGAATAATTTATTTTTTTATTTTTATTTTTTTGTATGCAAGGAAGAAGGAACCAAGGGCCATGGGCCCGCATACTGTTCCTTCCAAGAAAAAGTAAAAACAATACAAAAGAGAGCCAAATTCAAGACCCATTCATTTCGAGATGCTTGGACACACTGCGTTTGAAAGATTGGAGATCATAGGAAGCAGGGAATACAGACAGAGGGAGACAGTTCCAGAGTTGACCAGTTGCATAAATGAAGGACTGGGAGTAACGGTTAACTCTTGCATTAGAGAGTTGGACAGAAAAGGGATGAGAGTTTGTTGCTAGACGGGTACTACGTGCCCATCGTAGAGGTGGAGGGATGCAAGCAGACAGTTCAGAGGAACAGTAGCGATAGTAGAGAGATAAAGAAGCAACAGTGCGGCGAAGAGACAAAGGTTGAAGGGAATCAGTAAGAGAAGGAGAGTTAATGAGACGAAAAGCCTTTGACTCCACCCTATTGAGAAGAACTGCATGTGGGGAGCCTCCCCACACATGAGAGTTGTACTCCATACACGGGCGAATAAAACCCGTGTACAAGGTCAACATCTGTGCAGGGGTAAAGAAAGCTTAGAGTCGGCCCAGCACACCTAATCTCTTGGAAGCAGATTTCACAAGAGATGTAATATGTTCTTTCCAAGACAAATCCCGAGAGAATGAAACCCCAAGCATGTTCAAGGATGATGCAGGACTGAGCTGGACATTATTAAACATTAGTGGGTAATCCTGAGGAAGATTCTGTCGGGTTGATAAGTGTAAGAACAGAGTTTTTGATGCATTAAAAATAACAAGATTATTTTTACCCCAATCAGAGATACGAGCCAAGTCAGACATTAGGTGTGCCATAGCCTCATCCCTTGTTTGCTGCAGTAACTGCTGAGATGGACGTTGCAGAAATCGAATGGAAAGGTGAAGGGTGGAATCATCAGCATATGAGTGGATAGGGTTAGATGTACAGCTTAGAAGGTCATTGATGAATAAAAGAAAGAGAGTTTGGTGATAGGACAGAGCCCTGAGGAACACCACTGTTGATAGGTCTAGGAGAAGAACGATGGCCTTCTACAACAGTAGCTATAGAACGACCAGAAAGGAAGCTAGAGATGAAGGCACAGATAGAAGGATAGAAACCGTAAGAGGGCAGTTTGGAAATCAGAGATTTATGCCAGACTCGATCGAAAGCCTTAGAGATGTCAAGTGCAATGGCAAAGCTTTCGCCAAAGTCTCGAAAGGAGGATGACCAGGAGTCTGAAAGGTAGGTGAGAAGATCGCCAGTGGAGCGTCCCTGACGGAACCCATACTGACGATCAGAAAGAAGGTTGTGACAGGAAAGATGCTTTAAAATTTTTCTGTTAAGAACTGATTCGAAAACTTTTGATACACAGGATGTTAAAGCAATTGGACGATAGTTAGAGGGTTGGGAATGGTCACCCTTCTTTGGGACTGGCTGAATGAGAGCAAACTTCCAGCAAGAAGGAAAGGTACAAGTTGAGAGACAAAGGCGAAAGAGTTTACCTAGGCACGGTGAAAGCACAGAAGCACAGTTTTTGAGGACAACAGGAGGGACTCCATCAGGCCCATATGCCTTGTTAATATTGAGGCCAGTGATGGCAGAAAATACATCAGCTGAAGAAATTTTAATGCCAGTCATGAGGAAGTCTGAGGGGGGAAGTGATGGAGGAACAGCACCGGAATCGTCTAAGGTGGAATTGGAGGAGAAAGACTGAGCAAAGAGATCTGCTTTATCAGTAGAAGAAATAGATACAGAGCCATCAGAGTAGAAAAGAGGAGGGAAGGATGATGAGGTAAAGTTGTTAGAAAGGTTTTTGGCAATGTGCCAAAAGGAGCGAGAAGAATTCGAGTTGGAGAGTTGGGAACATTTAGCACGGATGAAATTATTTTTAGCAGAGCAAAGAACAGACTTAGCACGATTCCAGGCAGAAATATAAAAAAGATGTGATTCAGGGGTGGGTTGGCTCCGGTACCTTATAAAGGCCCACTCCTTGTTGTGGACAGCATTAGAACAAGCGTGATTAAACCAAGGCTTTCTTGCATTAGTCAGAGGATATGAAAAAGGAATGTATGCTTCCATGCCCGAGAGAATAACCTCCGTAATGCGCAGGGCACGCTCAGACGGCTCCCGGCCATGGAAGCAATAATCATTCCAAGGAAAATCGAAGAAGTACTGCCTGAGAGCCTCCCAATCTGCAGCTCCAAAGTGCCACAGGCGGCGTTTCTTTGGAGGGTCCACAGGCTGTACTGGAGCAATAGGACAGGTTAAGGTAATAAGGTTATGATCGGAGGAGCCCAACGGAGAGAAAAGATTAACAGGGTAAGCAGAAGATAGTACTGTTGCAATACACAACAAGCTAGTTACGTTGGTTGCTACTTTATTTCGGGTGGTGCTCTCTCGTGAAACTAACTTAACCAAAAAACTACTGCTAAGAGAGTAATGAAAAATGAGAAATTTACAATTACCATGATGAAGCATCACACCCTTGTCTTACTCCACAACTGGTAATGAACAGATCTCATATTCATTTACACTTATACATCCTTCAATATTATTTTTATCTTTAGTCTAACCTTTTCTCCAACCCCAGAATGGGTTACTTCACTACCACGGGGGGAAAAAACAAAAAAAAAACAAAAAAAAAACAGAATTCAACAGTTTTCCATCCACACCACACCTTCATAAAACACAATTAGTTCTGACAGAAGTAATTACTGCCAGTTACTTATTGCTAGGGTGGGGAAGCTGTTACAATGCAATATGTAATGACAGACCTCTACAGCATGATGGTCAATAAAGTTAAGTATTTTTCAGAAGGCACTGAAAGATAATCACATTACTGCATGGATACTGGTAACTAGGGCATATGCTACTCTGAGGTTCTGTGCTACAGTAAAATGTTTACAGAGAACTGGTGGTCTGGTGGTGGAACACCAGGTGGAGTGCCTTGAGCATAAAGGCTTCTATTTCCCAGAGGTAACTGGAGGCTTTCCAGTCATATAATACAACCACAGGCATTGGTCAGTCTCCTATCCTTAAATGTTCTGGAGTATGACAATCTAGTCCCACGCCCCTACTGCATGAAAGGGGGAATAATATGGATCTGGCTGTTACCTTCCTATGTATGTTCTAAGTAACAGAAAGAGAAGGGGGCTGGTGAAATGTGAAATCCTTCACTTCCAACATTAAAGACAGCACTGTACTCACTGATTTGTATGAATTCAGTATGTTGAGCATCTCCATATTCTGAGCCAGGTCTACTGCACTTCTTCCTTCTCTGTCCCTGTCTTCCAGAAGTTCTATACCTGTAAATTTTGTTAAGAAATCAGTGATGCTATAAACCATATACAGTAAACTCTCTCTCATCCATCACTGCATAATCCAGTATGCATCATTACCTGTCTCAGGAAATGGGGGTGAATTTTTTAAAATTTGTGGAAAACACGAATTTCAAAGTCTGCACCATTCAGCGGATGGCCCACCATCCAAACACTGCCATAAGTCTCATCACAAAAACAATGCTTTTGATGTTGACAAATCTAGCAGTTTTCTTTCTTATTTGTTGCCTCTATGTCTCTACTGTTAAGTTTCTTCTCATGTTCAGTATGTATGTATACTCCTCTTCAATACATTTCAAATTCCCTTGTGTATCTCATCCCAGAATGAATGACAACATGTTGGTCCCCCCCACCATCCCCAAGGCCATCTCTCTGTCTCTCCCTCCAGTCCACTACTGTACCACAGCGTGAGAACTGTGCATATAATGCAGTTTATTGCGTGTTTCATCATCCCTGTCCTACTGAATATCATGCTGGCCTCATGCCTTCTGTTGGCACATGTCACTATGGCACCTCTACCTGGCAAATGCACCGATCCCTTGAAAAGAAATGAAAGATTATAAGAACAATGGACAAGGGATGGAGAGTGCTGGACAGAGACAGAGGCATAGTACAACATCGTCTCTTATGCCACTGAACCACATGGGATTTACAACACTAACAACATGGGATTCTCCAGCTACAGTCAACCTTTCGCTATTCACGTGTTCACATATTTGTGGATTTTTCTGGGAAATTATTACAAGATATTTCCTGCTTCTCCCACAGCATCAGCTGTTCCCAGTCGTTCATAAGTGATGTTTTTGAACGTTTTCCATGAGAAACACTGTCCTATAGAGTTAAACTGTGCAGTTACTTTGTATAAGTATGTGCCGTTCAGCACAAGGCAAACTCTCATCATCATCGTCATCACATGGTGAGTACAGTACGCTGTACCCAGAAATAACTGCATCATCCTGTACTGTTTTTTTTAGGGAAGTATTAATGTGCCATAAAATGCATTAACGGGTCTCACAGTGGGACTGTACATAATGGGGGGGGGGATATGTAACCCCCCCTGAATACCAGGGGTCAACTGTACTCTCTGGCGAGTTTATTCTCCCTACTGCCTTCTGCTTTATTCCTGTCATGCATACCTCACAAGTCTTTCATGCCTGATTAGGTCTGCCCAGCCTGTTTTCTGTTTGTCTTGCTAAACTGCCTCATCCTGCCTAACTCTGCTTCCAGGTATCAGGTGTACAGTGTATGTACAGTAGAGTGTACCAAGTCTGTGATGTTGATAGGATCTGGCTGCTTGTGTCTTGCCCAAGGGGTGTTATGGATAACATATTTGCTGTGTGATTTTTTACTTGATCTGATACTTGGAGGTCATGACATTTGACCACTTTCTCGTTAATTCAGAAAATGGCAACGAGACGGTCAGATACCAATGTGTGGCTTCTTGAAAAGTCTCCAATATCTGAGTGAGCTAAATCTCATTTACCAAGTAACATGGATGTGCCACTCCTCTTCTTTTATCATCACTGCATCCAAAAAGAAAGATTCACAAAGCATCATGGCTGTAATAACAGCTTTCTTTGAAGTCTAGAGCCAACTTGAATATGGCAACTATCTTTGTCTGCGCTTCAGTTAAACTGAGATCTTTGATTAACCTGTCACGTCCCGACCGATTTTCCACTACTGACCCTCCCAATCCCGACCAATTTTGGATTTTTTTTTTTTTTGGCTCAAACCTCCACTTTTGGTGAGAGACATTGAAAATTAATAGAGAAATCGCCCAAATGAGCTTAAAAATGCCCGATACAAGCAAGAGTACCCTCACCTGGTTCGGTCTTTATGGCTGGTCTGGCTGCAGAGAAAATGGTAGTATGGGAGGGTAACTATTTCAAACCACTCGATTTTGATATTTAGTTATTTATTTGGTATGAACCTATATGTAGTACAAGAGTATATTGGTTTTCATACAATAATATAGGCGATATAAACGTTGTTCACTCACCAAAAACATCAACGTATGACACCTTCCTTTACGACATTACCACTTCATCACTTCTGTTTGTTTCCTGTGGCTTGTTTCTTCCTTTGTCCTCCACCTCAGGAGTAACTTTCGCTATGAATTTCGTCATTGGAGACCGTGGCGCAACATGTCTTTACTGGCCAGGTCATTGCTAACAGGTAAGTTGCCAAGAAAATGGCATGGGGTGGGGGTGGGGGGGGGCAGGTGGGGCCAGGCAGTATCCCAACATATACCTACCAAAAATCACCTATGAAACTTGAAAAATATGCAAATGACTGACCTTGCAATTGCATAATGTATGGGTAGGTCGTCGGGTGTCACCGTGACAAAACGCGGCAACGTACCCATATGCTGACGAGTTACCTCGAGTTAAGAGGTACCGAAACTTACAAAGAAACGAGCAAGATTGGGATGACCTACAACATGCAGTGGGAGGTATTCTTGGCTGATATGGAGGATATTTTTGATACTACCCATTTACAGCTCTGAATTGGTGGGATATCCCTCTTGAAGACAAAAAAATTTCTCATTTCTCAAAGGGCTGATTCACAAGGGTGTTACATGGGCAATGCGGATTGCAAATTCAATTTTGCTGCACAAAAGAGGCATGAAAAGAAAATTTCTCTAAAGCGTGCTCACTGGCGACATGCAGAAGAGGCCCTAGATGTTGGAGTCACAGGGGAGCCATTCTGTGACAACAGTGGCACATACATCGGGTGATGATGAAGAAAGCCATTGCTTGTGGACCTAACACCCCAAAAGCTTCACAAAAAGATCGTCTGAGAGTACTAGTGATCTTGGCACCATGAGGACCTTTCTGTTCAGCAGGCAACAACAGCCTTTGCTGCGACTGCAAACTCTATGGGTCCCAGGCAAAGGACTCAAGTGGGTTCAAAGCAAAGGGCTCCAAGTGGTTGGCTGTCTGAGCCCATGAGTGATAAGCCAGTCCACAAAACTGCACCCACATTCCTTGCCGGAGACCCTTGAACATGGCACTCTGATGATAACTTCTGTCTTGCAAAGAAGCAAGCAGAAGACCTAAAGATGGTCAATGATACAGCAGAGAGAGGCATCACCTTCACTGAGAAATTCACAAGCAAACTTCTGTGCCGTGACGAAGAAGACCTCCACTTCCTCCTACAGACTGTCCACTTCCACCAACAGACTGTGACGTGGAAAGGAACGAAGGCAGACCTCGTGATGCAAGTGTTTATGTAAAATATATTGATGCTAATATGATGTTGGGGACTTTTGTTTATTTTAATCATTTCTGAAAGTGTCAATTGTTCCATTAAGTTTGGCTAAAGGAGAACTCGAGAAACAAAGTACTGCGTTATTTGTAAGTCAGTATCAGTTGTTTGATTCAATCGTCAGGACCTATAATTATCCCTTCCATCTTTCTGAATTTTGAATAAAGTTTTCTGATGGGAAGCACCAATGGAGCAAAACACGAGCAAGATTGCATCTTGATATTCTTTACCACCCTTATGTGCTTGGGACACCCTAATGTACATTGTACAGTAATGTTAATCACAGGCTTAAAACTGTGCGATATTATTAAAACAAATAAATAAATAAAGGCATGTGAAATATTGTTCATAATGTCAACTGAAAGAAAAATATACAATACACTTCAGTCTGAAAGGATCTGAGTTTGTAAAACGGAAAAGGATGGGCATATGACACCTGTCCCAAGAGGACCCAAACTTTTAAAACACCAGACCAACTAGCCGACGTTGAGTGATTACGACGGGAGTGCTGTGTAGCAGAAACTTTGAGCTGTAGTTTAACACTAGCCACATTATGCCAAGTCACTTAGTCACTGGGACTGGAGCGTATTGGTGCTATGATAAAGAGAGGTAGATTGAGATGGTTTGGGCATGTGGACAGGATGCGGGATGACAACTGGGTGCAGAAAGTGAGAAGCGTTAACTCTGGGGGTAGGGCTGTGAGAGGGAGACCGAAAAAGACCTGGGATGAGGTCATACAGCTACCGTAATTCACAATGTTTGTTCATGAAATCTATCTACCAAACTATTGCCAGATGCCTTAATCCTGTACGGGGTGGCCACAAACAAATTGCCTCCACGTCGCTCTGTCCCCCACCATTGCACTGCCCCGCTACCAGCTCACCCCCCCCCCCTTATATACCTCTCCACTCCATCCCTCCATCTCATCCTCAGCCTCCCGCTCCCTCTCCCCCCCTCCGCCTCACTCTCATACACTCTCCTCATCAGTCTCTCACTCTCCAACCTCTCCACATGCCCAAACCACCTTAATGTGTTTCTCCTAACGCTTCCTATCACATCCACATCACAACGCTCCTTCACTTCCTCATTTGTCAGTCTGTCTCTCCATGTAACTCCACATGCACCTCTCAAATAACTCATTTCCACTGATCTCATTCTTCACTTCTGCCCTTCCAACAGGGTCCAAGTTGCACTTCTATACGTTAGAGTTGGTATCACAATACTGTCATGTAGCAACTTTTTCACTTCCATGCTCACTTCCCTGTTTCTTATCACTGCTTTCAACGAACCAGTAATCTTCCTTCCCTGCTGCACCCTTTCCAGCACCTCACCCTCCAAACTTCCATCCTTACTCATCACACCACCCAAGTACTTAAATGCACTCACATTATCCTCCCTATCCAATCTCACCGTACATTCACTGACCTCACTTCTCTCAAAGACCATCACTTTACTCTTCCATACGTTCACCTTTAGATTCCGTTCCTTACACACTCTCCAAAACTCATCTGCCAAGCCTTGCAGCTCCCCTTCGTCTTCACTCAACAACACAGTATCATCTGCAAACAACAGTACAGGGAGTTTCCACACACTGCCCTCTCTCACTAGGGCCGCTCCAACATCCACTGCCCGACATTGTATCTCTTTTATAACCCCATCCATATACAGATTGAACAACCATGGAGACATGACACATCCTTGTTTCAATCCAACCTTCAAATTGAAAAATTCACTTGGTTCACCATCCACACGCACTGCAGCCTTAGCACCCTCATACATACTTTTCACAGCCTTCAACAACTTCCCATCTACTCTCTATATTCTTAATACTTTCCACAATCCTTGTCTACCCACCCTGTCATACGCTTTCTCACATATCCATGAAGGCTGCATACAACTTCTTTCCCTTCTCTAGAAACTTTTCCACTAAAGATCTAAGAATGAATATCTGGTCTACACAACCTCTTCCTCTCCTAAAACCTCCCTGCTCTTCTCCAAATAATTCCTCTGTTATTTCCCTAACTCTGTCAATAAGTATCCTACAATATACTTTTCTTATTACACTGAGGAGGCAAATGACCCTGTGATTACCACACACTTCTTTTTCCCCTTTTCCTTTGTACAGAGGAGTAATTATACCTGACTTCCAATCCTCCAGGACTCTACCTTCCTCCCAGGCCAATCTGCACACCTTCCACATCCATTCTATTACTATCTCGCCCACATGCTTCAGCGGTTCACCACATACTGCATCAATTCCTGGGGATTTCCCCATTTTAACTTTTTTCATTGCTTCCACCACTTCCATCCTACTGATTTGTTCCTCTCTTCTCACATCCCTCCTTCTCCCAGCCATTCCCCAGCCACTTATACCTGCATAACTTTCATTCTCTATGTTCAACAATTCATTAAAGTGTTCTCTCCATCTGTTCACTTTTCTCCCTTCTCCACTAGGAATCTACCATTTTTATTTTTCACACCCCAACTAATTTCTCTGACATCCTGTCTAACTCTCTTTACCTCTATCTAGAACATTTTCTTAGATTCCCTCCACTTTACACTCAAATTCCTTCGAAATTCCTCATCCACTCTCTTCTTACTCTCTCTTAGTAATCTTTTCACCTCTATCCTCCTCTCTACATATAACTCTCTCTTCCGTCTCTCAACTTCCTCGACGCCCTGTTCCTCATCCACTCATTATATGCTTTCTTCTTTTATGCCACAGCCTCTCTCACCTCTTCAGTCCACCATGCTCTTCCCTGAACCCCCTTTCGTCTCTCTTCACCCCACACACCACCTCATGCTGCACAGATTTCTTCTGTGAATATCTTGCACACACCTTCCACGTCCCCCATCTGCTCCAATCTACAGTATATTTACCTAATCGCTCCTCCACTTCCCTTTTATATTCTGCCTTTATTCCATCCTCTTGTAACTTTTTTACCCTCCTTGTAAGAACTACTTCCTCCATTTTGTTTGGACTTTGATTCTCACTGCCACCAAGTGGTGGTCAGACAGTCCACACCCCAAACCTCTATATACTCTTGCATCCATTATACACCTCACCTTTTCATCCACACACACATAATCAATCACTGCCTTCCATTCATTTAGTTCACCATCCACCCTTCTCATCACTTGCCATGTATACCTATGGATCACTTTGTTGGACTTTAATTATGACCACCAGCAAGTGGTGGTCTGAAAGTCCACTCCCCCAAATACTCTTGCATCCATTACACACCTTCTCATCCTTTCATCCACACACACATAATCAATCATTGCCTTCTGTTCATTCAGTTCACCATCCACACTTCTCAACACTCGCCACATATACCTATGGATCATTTTGTGCCTGAAAAGAGTATTAGCCATCACCAACCCCCTCCCAGCACAAATGTCCACTAAAGCACTGTCATTCTCATCCATCTCTGCAGCCACATCTCACTCACCAACCACTCCATCCACCTTCACATTCCCTATTTTTCCATTCATATCTCCAATCAAAAACACTCTCTCATTCCTTTCAAACTTTTCCAAGCACGCTTCTACATTTGTCCAGAACTCTTCTCTCACTCTACTTACACGTTCTTGCATTGGCGCATACACGGACACAATCACCCACATCTGTAGTCCAGCTTTCACTCTTACCCACACAATCCTTGCACCAACTGATCCATACTCTCTTATATTCTCCTTCCATCTGTTACTCACAACAATACACACTCCTTCTTTTGCTCTCTCATTCTCACCTACTCCCGCGCATATACCCCATCCATACTCCCATTCTCTCACATTCTCACTTTCCCATTTAGTTTCAGTTAATCCACATATATCCACTTTCACACCCTCAAGCACCTGTACAATCTCCCTTTCTTTCACTTCATCATTTATACCCCTTACATTCCATGTTGTTATCCGTAACAAGTCCTTTGTTTGGTCCTTTGTCATCAACTTTTGGTCAGTCCTGGTCCGAGGCTTCTTGTTTGTATTTTTAGTAGTTGTTTTACAGGGTGGAGCACTAACCCACCACCACCCCTTTTAGTCGCCTCATACGACAAGCAGGGATACTGGGAGAGAATTCTTGAAATCCCCCTACCCCCAGGGGGTTTCATGAAATGCCTTTCATTAACATGAAATCATGTTTCCCTTCTTTTTCAGGACCTGCTGGATGCATTTTGGCATGGAATCACTTAGATCTCTAAAGTAATCTAAGGACATTTCTTTACACCAAACATCTGTCAGTTCAGTCTTAAGGTTATCCAGATTGAGTGTCTTCTTCTCAGCCATGATTTTCATCATCTTTGCCCAGCAGTTTTCTAATGGATTTAGATCCGGACTGTTGCCAGGCCAGTTGAGGACCTCAATCCAATTATCCTGAAGCCACTGTGTCACCTTTCTTGACCTGTGACATGGAGCTGAATCGTGCACGAAAAAGTCACATCCACGAATGGCAAAAAAGTTTAAGAAATGATCTTTCAGAATTTGAATGTACCAGGCACCATTCATCATCAGGTTCTTAAAAAGAAAGTAGAGGCCTCCCCTTCCCATTTCACCTGAGCAACACCCCATACCATTACTGATTGTGGGTGCTTAACAGTCGGCACCGTGTAAGCAGGGTCACAGCGAATACGGGAAGCAGGGTGACGAACCTAGGCAGAACGCACCTGGAACACTTGAAATGTGCTTTCATCGGAAAACATAACTTTTTTCCACTCATCCGATGTCCAGTGTGCATACTTCCTGGCAAACTGAATGCACTGCAACTTAGTACAGTCAGTGAGAAGTGGTTTCTTGGCAGCGGTGCAGCTTGGCAAAACCAGCTCCTTCTGCAAGAGGTGTTGGACAGTTCAAATTGAGACGTCTTGTAACAGCTGGGGATGCATTCTCTTCAATTCTGCTGCCGTCAGTCGAGGATTCTTGATTACAGTACTTCCCTCTTCAGAAGTGTATCTGTACCTCTGGAAGTCATCCTCTTCTTCCCTCCACCATGCTCGTTACATCAGGTGGCAGGCAGCGTGCTGCAGCAAGAATCTTCATGACGGTCGACTTTGCGCATCCAGTACGTTCATAAATCGTGTTGATAGGGACATTATCCTGCATCCATGCAATGATACGGACCCTCTCATCTCTTCAGCAGTACTTACCAGGCATGACAACTCGTCTCTAGGGAAATAACAGGTCAAACAGTAATGCAAACAAAAAAAAGAGGGAGATGCAAGCTCAGTGTGACGGGAACATATACTCCCGCTCTCGCTTCTGGGCAAGCACAGACATGCTGAGTGTTTCACCGCCTCCCGCCAACACCAGAGGAGCTGCCAATTACTTCTTGCCCCAAAAATTCACTTGGTAGAGGTGGACACACAAAGCAAAGACAGACTACTCTCCCATAGTAATTCTTTGTGTGGGTTCTAAGTCAATTTGCAGTGGGTGCAGAATGTGACCTCAGGGATACAGGACTAAGTAGGGAAGCTGCCAGAGATTCAGCAGCATGGAAAGCCGCCATTAGGTGACCAAGGCCGACACTTGCATGTATGTTGGAACCTTTATATACAAAAGAAGCGAAACGATGTGAAATTTTCACATTTAACCATTCCTAACCATCAATTTTTACTGTTGTGCATACAATGCTTCTCATCAAATTTCTTGTTCTTTTAGTTATGTTTACCCTTACATACTGTATCATGAGCTTAGTTTATTCAAAATTACCACCAGTCATATCAAACGCTTATTTCCATCACTGATATCTACCAAGTGCATAAAGTGTTTCTGTATTAGGTTTTGATGTTGTCTGCGTGCCTGTCGCCACAAGGCACGCCGTTAGCATAGTAATCGATATGTACAGTAGCTACCCTATGGTGTTTTATCAGTACAGAACATACTGTATTAGAGATATGAAAACTGTGGTAGCAATTCATATTGTTTTTTCTTGGAAGGAACAGTTTGCAGGCCCATGGCCTTTGGTTCCTTCTTCCTGGCATTATTACCATTAATTTAACCCGCCCCGTTCCCATGACGTACAATGCACGTCACAACTTTTTTTCACGCTCAGTCCCCACGAAGTGCATCGTACGTTTTGCAATTGAAAGGCCCAACGTTTGCACATTTTTCAAGTTTTGCAGGAGATTTTTGGTAGGCACAAAAGAAGAAAGCATATAATGAGTGGATGAGGAACATGGGCATTGAAGAAGCAGAGAGACGGACGAGAGAGAGTTATATGTAGAAAGGAGGAGAGAGGTGAAAAGATTAGTAAGAGAGAGTAAGAAGAGAGTGGATGAGGAATTTGGAAGGAATTTCAGTGCAAAGTGAAGGGAATGTAAGAAAATGTTCTGGAAAGAGGTAAAGAGAGCTAGACAGGGTGCCAACGAAGTTAGTGTGAAAGATAAAATGGTAAATTACTAATGGAGAAGGGAGAAAAAGTGAACGGATGAAGAGAACACTTTAATGAATTGTTGAACATAGAGAATGAAAGTAATGCAAGTATAAGTGGCTAGGGAATGGCTGGGAGAAGGAGGGTTGTGAGAAGAGAGGAACAAATCAGTAGGATGGAAGTGGTGGAAGCAATGAAGAAAGTGAAAACGGGGAAAGCCCCAGGAATTGATGGAGTGTGTGGTGAAATGCTGAAGCATGGAGGAGAGATAGTAACAGAATGGATGTGGAAGGTGTGCAGATTGGCCTGGGAGGAAGGTAGAACCCCGGAGGATTGGAAGTCAGGTATAATTATTCTTCTGTACAAAGGAAAAGGGGAAAAAGAAGTGTGTGGTAATCACAGGGTCATTTGCCTTCTTAGTGTAAAAGTAAAAGTATATCATGGGATACTTATTGAGAGTTAGGGAAATAACAGAGGAATTAGTTGAAGAAGAACAGGGAAGAAGGGAAGAGGTTGTGTAGACCAAATATTCATGCTTAGATCTTTAAGTGGAAAAGTTTCTAAAGAAGGGAAAGAAGTTGTATGCAGCCTTTATGGATTTGGAGAAAGCATATGACAGGGTGGATAGACAAGGACTGTGGAAAGTATGAAGAATATAGAGAGCAGATGGGAAGTTGTTGAAGGCCGTGAAAAGTATGTATGAGGGGGCTAAGGCTGCAGTGCGTGTGGATGATGAACTGAGTGAATCTTTCCATTTGAAGGTTGGACTGAAACAAGGTTGTGTCATGTCTCCGTGGTTGTTCAATCTGTACATGGATGGGGTTATAAAAGAGATACAAGGTTGGGCAGTGGATGCTGGAGTGGCCCTAGTGAGAGAGGGCAGTGTTCGGAAACTACCTACTGTTGTTTGCAGGGGGAGGCGGTAGCTCGATCGGTAGAGAGTTGGCTTGCAGTCCCGAGGGACCCAGGTTCGAATCCTCGCTGAGGCAGGGAACAGTTTAAGGATTTGAATTTCAATGAATCAGGCTTTACTGATCTACCAGAAGACCCGCCGACATGTCGTAAAAATAACCCCGCTAATACCAATACACCAGTCCTGTATGAGACAGTCCTAGCATGTATTCAATATGGACGGTGGGTGTTAAGCGCCGAAGTGGTGACATGTAGTATGTAGGAGGACGACTGGGCCTTGATGGCAGGCTGTAAAGCCTATGCCCAGAGTCGGACACATAAAAAAAAAAAAAAAAAAAAAAAAAAAAAAAAAAAAAATGATACTGTGTTGTTGAGTGAAGACGAAGGGGACCTGCAAGGCTTGGTAGATGAGTTTGGAAGAGTGTGTAAGAAACAGAATCAAAAGGTGAATGTAGGGAAGAGTAAAGTGATGGTCTTCAAGAGAACTAAAGTCAGTGAAAGTATAGTGAGACTGGATGGGGAGGACATGGAGAATGTGAGTGCATTTAAGTACTTGGGTAGTGTGATGGGTTAGGATGGAAGTCTGGAGGATGAAGTGCTTGAAAGGGTGCAGCAGGGAAAGAAGGCTGCTGGTTCATTGAAAGCAGTCATAAGAAACAAGGAAGTGAGCATGGAAGTGAAAAAGTTGTTACATAACAGTATTGTGATACCAACTCTAACATATGGAAGTGAAGCTTGGACCCTGTTGGAAGGACAGAAGTCAAGAGTGAAAGCAGTGGAAATGAATTATCTGAGAGGAGCATGTGGAGTCACATGGAGAGAGAGACTAACAAATGAGGAAGTGAAGGAGCGTTGTTGTGTGGATGTGGACGTGATAGGAAGCGTTAGGAGAAACACGTTAAGGTGGTCTAGGCATGTGGAGAGGACGGAGAGCGAAAGACTGATGAGGAGAGTGTATGTGAGTGAGGTGGAGGGTGGAAGAGGTAGGGGGAGGCTGAGGATGAGATGGAGGGATGGAGTAGAGAGGTACAAGAGTGAGGGGGGTGTGAGTTGAGAATGGGGTAGTGAAATGGCGGGGGTCAGAGCGACATGGAGGCAATTTGTTTGTGGCCACCCTGTGCGGGACTGAGGCATTTGGCAATAGATAGATAGATAGACAGATACATATGTGGGAGACCTTCCTCTACCCCCAGCCAAGCAGCGACACTGCCCGACCCTGTGTACCCCCCCCCCCTGCAGGCCATTTTCTCGGCAACTAACCTGTTAGCAGTGACATGGCCAGTAAAAACATGTAGCACCACAGTCTCCGACAACGAAATTCGAGGCAAAAGTGATTCCTGATGTGGAGGACACAGATTACGTGGCACCAGAGTTAGTAATGAGCAGAAGTTATGAGGAAGTAACGTCGCCAAGGTATTTTTTTTTTCTTTTTAATGCAAGGAAGAAGGAACCAAAGGCCACGGGCCCACAAACTGTTCCTTCCAAGAAAAAGCAAAAACAATACAAAAGAGCCAAATTCAAGATCCGTTCATTTCGAGATGCCTGGACACACTGCGTTTGACAGACTGGAGATCATAGGAAGCAGGAAATACAGACAGAGGAAGACAGTTCCAGAGATGACCCGTTGCATAAATGAAGGACTGGGAGTAACGGTTAACTCTTGCATTAGAGAGTTGGACAGAAAAGGGACGAGAGTTTGTTAATAGTCGGGTACTACGTGCCCATCGTAGAGATGGAGGGATGCAAGCAGACAGTTCAGAGGAACAGTGACCGTGGAAGTAGCGATAGAAGAGAGATAAAGATGCAACAGTGCAACGAAGAGACAAAGGTTGAAGGGAATCAGGAAGAGGAGAAGAGTTAATGAGACGAAAAGCTTTTGACTCCACCCTATTGAGAAGAGCTGCATGTGGGGAGCCTCCCCACACATGAGAGTTGTACTCTATACACGGGTGAATAAAACCCGTGTACAAAGTCAACAACTGTGCAGGGGTAAAGAAAGTTCGGAATCGGCTTAGCACACCTAATCTCTTGGAAGCAGATTTCATAAGAGATGTAATATGATCTTTCCAAGACAAATCCCGAGAGAATGAAACCCCAAGCATATTCAAGGATGATGCAGGACTGAGCTGGACATTATTAAACATTAGTGGGTAATCCTGAGGAAGATTTTGTCGGGTTGATAAGTGTAAGAACTGAGTTTTTGATGCATTAAAAATAACAAGATTACTTTTATCCCAATCAGAGATACGAGCCAAGTCAGACATTAGGTGTGCCATAACCTCATCCCTTTTTTGTTGAAGTAACTGCTGAGATGGACGTTACGGAAACCGAATGGAAAGGTGAAGGGTGGAATCATCAGTATATGAGTGGATAGGGTTAGATGTACAGCTTAGAAAGTCATTGATGAATAATAGGAAGAGAGTTGGTGATAGGACAGAGCCCTGAGGAACACCACTGTTGATAGGTCTAGGAGAAGAACGATGGCCGTCTACAACAGCAGCTATAGAACGACCAGAAAGGAAGTTCAAGATGAAGGAACTGATAGAAGGATAGAAACCGTAAGAGGGCAGTTTGGAAATTAAAGATTTATGCCAGACTCGATCAAAAGCCTTTGAGATGTCAAGTGCAGTACGTTGGTGTGTTTGGTGAGCGAACAATGCTTATATCACCCATGTTATTGTGTGAAAACCAATATACTCTTGTATTACATATAAATTCGTACCAAATAAACAAATAAATACCTATTCTGAGTGGTTCTGGTTAAGCTTCCCTCATATAGGAAGTGTCTTTTATGGAGCGCAGCTTCACAGAAAGCAATAACAGGTGAGGGGGCTCTCACCTATTTAGGGCATTTTTTACTTCAGGTGAGTGCTTTCTCTCTGAAGTTTCGATGTTTCGCATAAAAAATGGAGATTTGAGAAGCAAAAAAAAAAAAAAAAAAAAAAAAAAAAAAAAAAAAAAAAAAGAGGGGGGGGGGGGGGGGGGGGGGGGGGGGGTTGTAATAAATCAGTGGGTACAGGGCAGGTTAAGAGTCACGCATGTTGGCACATTTTTACAGGAACAGAGAAACAGTGACAAAAAGTGGAACTTATACTAGTGAAGTTTATGCAAAAGCGACAGTCTCAATGTGGACTTTAATAGAGTTTGGTAAACTCTTGCTCCACTCCCACCTTTGTCCTCCAAACCATTTTTCTGTAACTGTGCATGATTTTTAGAAGGAACTGTTTCTGCTCTTTGTCCTTGCATCGTCCATTAAGCCTCTGGATTATTGCAATTCCTCATTCTGGAGCATCATTTATAACTTTCAAATTTTTTACCAGGTCGTTGAGGTCCAGGGAGTAGATGGTTTCAGAGACCTGCTGAACCCAGTCTCAGCAGCCAGCCACTGTAGTATTTACTTTGTTCAGCTGGTCATAAATCTGAGATGTTTTCCCTCCAGCCTCTTCAGACACTTCCTGGCTGGCTGGTGAAGGTGTTCCAGCATCCTCTGCCTGGTTTTTGGTTCAAGTCTCTCGTTGAAGAAGCCCAGGGATACGGCATACTCGCTGAGATATCAGAGGTGATGTCGAAGGGCTTTGCTGCCAATGATGCCACCTCCTGGTCTGAGTAGTTGAGGAGGTCCTTGAGAAAGTCCAGATCATTCTTTTGGGCCCTGCTTGGTACGATAGTTGCTGGTGCGTTCTTCACAACATCCTTCCTCAATGTCATTTATGGCCTCAAATGACCTACAGATAAGGTCAAAACTGGTGTTATCAGGCACCTGAAAAATGTGATCAGGCAATGGTAAATATTTAGGGGAGGCGGTAGCTCGATCGGTAGAGAGTTGGCTTGCGGTCCCGTGGGACCCAGGTTCGAATCCTCGCTGGTGCAAGGGAACAGTTTAAGGATTTGAATTTCATTAAATCAGGCTTTACTGATCTACCAGAAGACCCGCCGACATGTCGTAAAAATGACCCCGCTAATACCAATACACCAGTCCTGTATGAGACAGCCCTAGCATGTACTCAATATGGACGGTGGGTGTTAAGCGCCGAAGTGGTGACATGTAGATTGTAGGAGGATGACTGGGCCTTGATAGCAGGTTGTGAAGCCTATGCCCAGAGTCGGACACATAAAAAAAAAATTAAAAAAAAATCTGATAACCAAATTAGCTACATATCCAGATTAACTGGATTTAGGTACAATAAGACTGGCAAAATTTCAAACAACTGTAATAAGGCTGCACACACCAAGCAAAAACCCACACATTAAGCACTTTCCATGACACAATATCATAAGCAATTCACACTGAGACACTGAACGTCACCTGAGGCACTGCAACAGGACTTTCTCACTGCTCAATTTCAGGGGGGGGGGCACTTGGTAAATTCCTGAGTCATGACTGGCAGAAATAACTAAACACCATATCACCAGCCCAGATGTGGCAAATTACTGCAACCTCAAAATACACTTCAATTTCCGAGAAACTTTGCAGGAATCATTTTTGGAAACAATGGATCACAGCCACATGTGATATGAACAAACTGAAGAATATTTCCAAATATAAAACTCACTAAGCTCCCCAATCACCTACTGTGCTGCCCCAATCATCACACACTATATTTTCAATCACCTGTCTGGTCACAAAGGAGTATTAACAGCTATTTGTGTGGATTTAATGCATAATGACATTTCCATTATGCTAAAAATAATAAAGTAAGATGAAGATAGAACCGCTGAAAAAAAGGACTGGGATGTTCCCATGTGGAAGTTGTGTGATACATATGGTGTTGGTTTGTCAGCTGTTTATGTGAAGCAGCAATGGGAAAAAATACTGAAATTCAATGCAGAAAGTGATTTGAAGAGGTAAATGAACATGACAAAAACTAGGAATGATGGTATGAGTACTGGGCATGATCGAGTGATTAGGTTTTGACAGCGATGGATGAAGTGGATTTGTCAGGTGGCTTGATAACGAACCAGGGTCAGTTGTTCTATAAAGAAATTAAATTAGAACATGAGTATAATTATACTGAAGAACAGTAGGTCAGAGGTGTATTGCTGAATTATTGTAAGTGACCTCCACTGGTCTCTGAATTTTGCTACGTCACAAATGTGGCCATGATTAGTTCACCAAAATGGTTCATCCGGTAAGGCTTTGGAACCAAGATTGCGGGAAAATTATTGTGTGTGTGTGTGTGTGTGTGTGTG
>JAGKTI010003231.1:0-16841 GCA_018397915.1 Birgus latro
TGTGTGTGTGTGTGTGTGTGTGTGTGTGTGTGTGTGTGTGTGTGGTAGGGGTGTTGTTTATGGTGAGTGTAGAATGTGACTGTTCAACTGTCCAGTTTGTAAGAAGGGTCACTGTAGACTTGGTTGCGGCTATTTTGAACCTGTTTGTGATGAACCATTCGTGTAGTGTGTTGAGGTAAGGTTGCAGGAAGTGTGCGGCTGTGTTTGCATTTTGGTGTGTACACACGATCAAAAAAGTATCGGTGCACATTTGGCCCGAAACAATTTGACGCCATGGACGATGGACTCGAGAAATATTTGATAATTTTCCTCCCATGTTGTCAAACATGCTTTCATACGTATGATACAGATAGGTTTCTTGTGACATTTTATGGCTGATATTGTTACTGGGTGCATATTCAGATGATATCAATTAATTTTCCAAGGGCTACACAAGCTATATTGATCATTTCAGATATCATCGTACCCCTCCTGCGCGATACGTTTTGATCGCGTATACATGTAAGTGTTATGTCGTCCGCATAGGAAGCTATGTGTATTTGTGGGGTGTGGGTATGCCGTGCATGTATAGGTTAAGGAGAGTAGAGGACAAAACAGATCCTTGGGGTACGCCGTTTGTGAAAGTTTCTGATTTTCGATGACTGACCGGCAAATAGTACATGTGCACATCTGCCTGCTAAATAGTTTGCCAGATATCTTTTTGTGTTATTGTGTATGTTTGTGTTGAATATTTTGTTTGTGAGGTTGTGGCGGGGGATGGCATCAAAAGCTTTGCTAATGTCTAGTGTGACTAGCAGTGTTCTGTGTGGTGGCCTAGCTGAATTGATGCCATGAAAAACTCTCTGTGTAAGGTCTGTAAGAAGAGTGTTTGTGAAGTGTAGTGGCCTAAAACCATGTTGTGATGGGGCTAGGGGTGTGTGAGGTGTAATTAGATGTAGTACCAGTCTTTCAGTGACTTTGGAGGGGGTGCAGAGGAGTGTGATGGGGCGGTGTGAGGAAGGTAACGTGGGGTCTTTGTTGGGTTTGGGGGTAGTGATGATAGTGCCAGGCTTCCAGATGTTGGGTATTATGTTGTGTGAGTAGCTGTGGTATGATATGTTGGTGAGTGCTTGTATGCCTTGTGCTCCAAGGTGTTTAAGGTGTATGTTGCTTATGTTGTCTGCCAGAGTCCATAGGCACATGAGTGGTTAAGGTTGCTAATGATGTGCTTCGTCTGGTTGTAAGTGAAAGGTCCGAAGTCTGGGTCTGTGGGGAACTGCCTCTTGCGTCTAATGACGTCAGTCGTCGTGATAGGGGGTTTAGATGGCTGACATGTGAAAAGTGATTGGAGAGTGTTTACTTGTTGTTTGTTTGAGGGTATGGTGTCTGTTTTCGTGATGGCAGCGTGTGATTGTGTAGTGTTGCTGTTGGAGAGTGTGATGCTGTTTAGTGTTTTGTAGAGTTTGCTGGTGTTTTTGATCATGTGTTTGGAGATAATTATTCGAATTTAGTGTTTGCTGTTCTGATATTTTGTCATTTGAGTGTTGACTTCTCGTATTTGTTGTACGGTGTCTTGTGTATGGGGTGTTGAGGAATGTCGTAGTGTGTCGCGTTGACTGATGAGGCCTTGAATTTCTGGTGTGAAGTTGAGGTTGTATCTCTTTCTGTTGCCTCTAGCGATGTGTCTTTTGTCTGCATTTTGAATTATTGTATTGAAAGTGTGCGCAGCGGTGTTGATGATTGTGATGGATGTACTGTTTAAGGTTTCAAAGTCTTGTTCTGTTTCAGTCGTGAAGGCCTCCCAGTTGACTCACTTATAATTAGTGTACTGTTTATGTGTCAGTGGCCAGCTGGAGTGATTCTGGTTTTGGAAGTGATGATGATTGAGAGGTGGTCAGAGCCAAGGGTTTTGACCACTCTCTAGGATGTTGTGGGGGCAGGTTTGGGGAGCAAAAGGTGATGGCTGGGGATGATGAGAGGAAGAGGGCTTGGTGTGGGATATGGTTATGTTGATGGAGATTGTTGAGGATGAAAAGATGATCTGTCTGGGCTTGTAGTACCATCCCTCTGTCTGTATCAGGGTTGTTGACATGCCAGGCCGACGCCTTGGCGTTGGGTATGTTAGTGATGTGGTGTATTTAAGGAGAGTAATAGTGTGGTACTGTGGGGGACGACTGGGGGGGAATGTATGCATTGGCGATTGTTATGCGTGACTTGTTACCACTGCGTATTGTAACTGATTGCATTTCTGTTGTGGTGTCATGCTGGGGAAGAAGTGGCTTCGTGTGTGCACTAGTATCTGAAAAGTCGATGGATTAGTGTACAAAGTGGTGAGTCCACCGCCACCGCCGTCAGCCCGGTTTTGTCTAATGGTGGTGAAAGTTTGAAATGTAGGTGTTTTTTGTGTTCTGCGAACTTTTGTTTTTGTAAGATGGCAATGTTTATGTTTTGTTGTTTGATGAATTGTGTGAGTTCTTGTTTTTTGGTGTTTATACCACTGTGTTTATTTGAAGAATGTTTATGTGTGTACGATGTGTGTGGGTGCTGCAGCACGGGGGGGGGGGGGGGGGGGGGGAAGGGGGAGGAGAAGGTTGTGATGGAGGTAAGGGTTGGGTGAATTAGACTGGGGTGGAATTGGAGGGGTTGGGGATATTGGGTGGTGAGGTAAGGATCGGTGGGTTAGGCTGAGGAGGTGTAGAGGAAGTAGGTGGTGTTGGTGGGGGGGTTAGTGGGTGAGGAGAGGAGCATAAGGAGCAGGTCCAGGAGTATGTGTAATATTCTCTGGTTGCAAGCGTTGTGCAGGTGTAATGGGTCCAGTTTTTGTAGGAATTGCACTCAAATGAACCCTTTGTCTGTCGGCTCACGTGATAGGTTTTGAACATGCTGGACATGTGTATTTGTTGATGGGTCCTGGATTGCTCTCAGTGTCACCGGCAAGAAGAAGTCTTCGAGAAATGACCGCCGGGGAGTAATTTATCGATGTAGAAATAAACAGTATTTTTGTGTGTGTTGTGATGGGAGATGTGGTACTTGCCCGGTGCTTGTGTGTGGTACTTGTGGTACTTGTTCATGCTAATGGTAGAATTTGAATAAAGTATACTGTACTGTGCTGTTAAAAACCATAATTATCTTTTTACAGATGGGATTAGCTGTAATAAAAATTCGCTGTAGATTATGTGGATAATACTTTGCTACATTCTATTTGCAGTCAGTATACTCTATTTTTTTTTTTTTCAGTGTCCCCTTTTTTCAATAAGGGCTAAGGCGCTGCCCCTGGGTAAAGGACTTTAGTTTGGAGCGTGTTGGCTCGATCCTCCGACCCTACGGTCAGAGCGGAGCGCTCTAACCCACTAAGCCACGATTGTTGCGATGTAACTTAAAAAAAGAGAAGAAATGAGAATGTTGTGCTTGGACATTGTCGTCTACTAAGAATCTGTATAACTGATAACAGGTTTCGGTTTATCATGACATTACACAGTCGTTCATATAGCTAATCAGCTACTATAATAAAGTCCTCCACTGTGCAACAACGGTCACCTACGACTGATTTGCCAAATGAGTAGAATTATGGTGATGATATATCCTCATACCAAGTCTACCGTAAATGTTGCATGCCATTATTTGATTACATAACCCACATCTGTTTCTTTTTCAACGGACTGCATTACTAATTGCATGGTGATTTATAAAAAAATATATGTTTATTAACTCACTGTGAGGTATTCTCTCCAACTTAATACATTTTGTGTGTGTGTGTGTGTATGTGTGTGTGTGTGTATGTGTGTGTGTATGTGTGTGTGTGTATGTGTGTGTGTATGTGTGTGTGCGTGTGTGTGCGCGCACACACACACACACACACACGACTCATAAAAAGGATATATTTATTACAGTAACTCATTGTTGAGGTATTCTCCTCAACTTATATTTTGTGCGCGCTCTCACACACACACGACTCATAAAAAGGATATACTTATTACCGTAACTCATTGTTGAAGTATTCTCTTCATTACATTTTGTGTGTGTGTGTGCACGCACACACACACACACACACACACACACAGGCGCGCGCGCACACACACACACACACACACACACACACAAGTACATGCGCGCGGGCGCAAGATCATTATCTATCCCCTATCTCCAACACCTCAGTCTACCCACTTTCTCTCCTTTATTCTGAGCTACCCCGTCACTGTCACGTCTTCCTTCACATTTTCCAGCTCCCCATTCCTTACAAAGCAACTCTTGAGCTACAAGAAGTTAAGAGATAGTGTGGGATTCAGATGGTGTCTGCTTTCTGTATGTCCACATTTAGTGCAAACACGGAAGAATAGAAGGAGTTGGTGTGAGTATTACTATAAGAGAGGGGAGGAGGAGAAAGCGGAAGAGAAGTGTGTGTGTGTGTGTGTGTGTGTGTGTGAAGAGGGAACAGGAGAAGGATGGAGAAGGTTGCTGGTTCTGCGGGAAGCCAGTACACAAGAAGGAGGATTGTTACAAATGGAAGAAGAAGCAAGAACAGAACAGTGCAAGGAATTCCACAAATGTAACAAAAGGGTGTTGGACATGTGGTGAGGTAGGGCATTTATGTTCTGACAGCCCAACGAAGAAAAAGGAGGATAAGAAAAAGGCTGCAGAAGACAATAAAGAAGTGGAAAACTAATAAGGGCTGGTGTTAAGAGGCAACAACCAGGCGGCTTTTCCCAAGTAGCCCCACCATCGAGAAAATGCAAGAGAATTCCAACTGACAGTGTGCATGTAGACGGAAGAATAGACAAGAAGTGCTCACTGCTGACTGATTCAGCTTCAGAGCAGACTTTTGTGAGGCCTGATGTGTTACATCATCGGTATTTGCCTGAGCCACCAGAACAACTGTGTGGCGTAACTGGGCACTGCACAGAACTGAGGGAACTCTTGGATGTCCGGATTGAAGTGGCAGGGCAAGAGTCTGTGCTTCCAATCTATGTGGCCGACACGGAGGATCCTTGCCTTCTTGGTCTGGAGTATGTGATATCCATGGGATGTAAGTTGGACAAAATTCGAGTCCCATCAAGGCAGTGAGACGTGCCAGTTCTGGTGGTGAGGTGAGGGAGCTCCGCACTACAGTGATACCCCAAAGATCAGAACTATTGCTCCAGTGCAAGATGAGTGGCTCTTTTGACAGATGTCTAGAGGTAGTGGAGCCTGATGTTTGGTGCAAGACGAAGGCCGGAGTGATGGTGGGGAGAACTTTGGTGGAAACAGGTGCAGGTGAAGTGCCGGTTGTGGTGGCCATGACTCCGGTGAGCCACAGAAGATCAACGAGGGAAAAATTGTGGGATTGTGCCAGACAGTGGACCCTAAGTGGCATCAGAGGTAGGCCTGTAAAAGGAATGTAGTCAGAGAAGATAGGTACCTGCCAAACCACTTATACAAGACCTATTTTCAAGGAGTTGCCAATGCCTGGATGGCTCATAAGTGCTGAAGTTAAGGCAGCTGCTAATGAAGTTTGCTGATGTCTTTTCCACTAGAAAGCTAGTCCTGGGATGAATTAATCTCGTGGAGCATTGTATAGACACTAGGGATCACCGCCTGATTAAACAGCCAGCTCAGAGGATGATGCCAGCTCCACGTCAAGAAATGGAGAAGGTGATGGAGAATCTCCAAAGTCAAGAAGTGATAGAAAAGTCCAGCAGTCCTTGGGCATCAGCAGTGGTTCTGGTAAGGGAAAAGGATGGCTCAGTAAGGTGTTGTGTAGAGTATCGAGCCCTAAATGAAGTGACAGTGAAGGATGCATACCCCTTGCCAAGAATTGATGACACCCTGGATGCCCTGTCAGGTGCCAAGTGGTTCTCCACCCTAGATATGAAAGCAGGATATCATCAGGTCAAGGTTGCAAAGAAGGACAAGGAGAAAACAGCCTTTTCGTACAAGCGGGGATTATGGCAGTTTAAAGTGATGCCATTTGGCCTATGCAATGTCCCAGCTACTTTTGAGTGTCTCATGGATCATGTTCTGGAAAGCCTGCACTGGCAGGCAGCTCTCATCTATCTTGACGATGTAATTGTGTTTGGATGAACTTTCAACCAAGAATTGGGGAGGCTGTCAGAGAGGTTCAACAGGACCCGAGCGGCGCAACTCAAGCTGAATCCAAAGAAATGCTACTTGTTTTGGAAGGATGCGAAGTACCTGGGGCACATTGTAGGCGACAGCAGCACCTGTATTGATCCAGAGAAGGAGGCAGCTGTGAAAAACTGGCCGGTTCCAACTTGTGTGTAGGAGCTACGGAGTTTTCTGGGTTTGTGTACCTACTACCGGTGTTTTGTCAAGGACTCTGCAATGATAGCTGCACCTCTGCACAAGTTGTTGGGGGAGAGGCAGAAGTTTTGTGTGGACAGCAGTGACTCAGAAGATCTTTGATGAACTCAAGCACACGTTGGCAAGCTCTCCGGTATTGCCGTACCCAAATCAGTCCTGGACTGTGATGCTAGTGACCATGGTATTGGTGGAGTCCTCTCATACAAGGACGAAAAGAGTATGTGGTGGCGTATTACAGCAAGCTAAGTCCAGCAGAACGGAACCACAATGCGACCCATATGAAGTTCTTGGCAGTGATGAAGAGCCTTGATTTCTTCCGACCCTCCTTGTATGGGTCCTACTTCATCATCAGGGCAGACCATGCAGCACTCAAGTGGTTGAAGACGTTAAAGAATCCACAAGGACAACTGGCATGCTGGCTTGGGAAGCTCGACCAGCACAATTATGAGGTGCAGCACCATCCTGGGCGAGTACATGGCAATGCTGACAGCCTGAGTCGTCGGCCTTGTGACCCAGAGTGCCGGCAGTGTAGTACGAAAGAAGATCAAAGCAAGAAATGCAACCATACTGAAGTGACAGGGCCAGTGTCAGCTGAAGAGGACATTTTAGAGGATGCAGATGGAGGCTATAGATTTACAACCTGTGCTAGAGTGCAGCAGAGTGCAGCACGACCATCTTGGGAAGAGGTTTCCCAGTTCAGCCCTGCAACTACGAGCAACTGGAGTCAATGGGACCTTCTTCGTTTGAACAACGGACAACTGGAGTATTAGTCGGAGACACCCGACGGCCTCAGCAAGTATTGGCAATAGGTGGTTCTGAAGAATATGAGGCCTGAGATCTTGGATGAGTCTCATAACCAGATCACTAATGGGCACCTGGGAGTGATGAAAACTCTGTATCGGCTGCAACAAAGGTTCTACTGGACTGACATGCATCAGAATGCTGAAGAGTGGCGTTGGGCCTGTGATGTATGCTGTGCCAGGAAGGGACCCAAGAAACGTGGTTGCGCCCCTCTCCAGCTGTACCAAGTGGGTGCACCAATGGAAAGAGTCATGATGGACACTGCTGGACCTCTGCCACTCATTGAAAGAAGATATTGATATTTGTGTCACCATGGACTACTTCACAAAGTGGCCAGAAGCCTATGCCATCCCCAGTCAAGAGGCTGCAACTGTTGCTCAGGTGTTCATTGAGCAGTTTCTCTGTTGTACTGGGATGCCACAAGAGCTACATTCAGACCAAGGTAGAAACTTCGAGTCTGCTGAGTTCCATGAGTGCTGTAAATTAGTGGAGATCAAGAAGACCAGGACGACCTCAGTAAGGCTACAGTCAGATGTGGTAGTGGAGAAATTCAACTGGACCCTGAGACAAGAACTGGCCAAGTACCACATAGAGGGATAGATGTAATGGGACCAGAAATTACCTGCCTTGCTGACGCAATATCGGTGTGCATCCCATAAGTCTATCGGCTATACCCCTGCTGAACTGATGCTGGGCCACGAGTTATGTTTACCTATTGATTTGTTAACTGGAAGACCACCTGCTGAACAGCTGCCTACAGACACCTCCAGCTATGCGAAGCATCTTCAGGAAAGGCTGGGTGAGGTACATCATCAAGAGTGAGAAGCTCTAAGTTTTCAGGTGAAGTGATGAAGTGCAAGTATGATGCCAAGGCAAGCAAAGTGAGCTTCAAGGATGATTACAAAGTTTGGTTATGTAATCTTCAGCAAAAGAAGAGATAGTCACCGAAGCTGCAGAACCCATGGGATGGGCCGTTCATTATGTTGTACCGTCTATCAGACATAACGTACCAGATTCGGGGAGGCAGGAAGTCTCGCCCAAAGATGGTGACATGAATCACCTGTGGCAGTACCAGGGGCCAAGATAGTACAGCTGGGACGTCTTCGAGGAATCATGCTCTCCCACAGCTGAGGATGTTGAGGAGGACCAAGGAGCTGAAGTACAAGAGGATGGTGACAGTTTCTCAAGGAAGAAGCGCATCAGGAAGAGGACCAAGACATACCAGTTACCAGAAGGAGTGGAGTGTGTGGAGGAGCAGGGACATCGTTGGAAGCGGCAAATGAGATTTGATAAGCTGAAGGATTATTTTGTGTATAATTGTTTAGTTTGGATTAAGGGTCATGTTTGTATACATTGTGTAGTTTAGTCAGGATGACAAAGGACTAGGGAGAAGGTAGTGCTGAGAAGCGGGATATGCTAGTTATGTAAATCTGGAAGGTTCTCAGTAATTCTTGTAGTTCGGGTTACGTGTCAAAGTTGCCAGTCAGCCTGCTATTTGTGAGTGGAGGTATTTTGTAAGTTGTACATTAATTTTTGTGCTTTTTTTCCTCTATAATGTTTTATTTATTTGATTATTAAATTACTTAGTTTTATCTCAGCTTGTATGCTAAATAATTTAGAGTGTTACGCAGGATAAGAAAACTCTGGATATTTTGGATGTATTCAAGAGCTGGTAACTGTTGCTTCTCTGAGAATGAAGTAGCTCGGTAGATCATTCTAGTATAGAGGAAGCTTATATAACGGTGGGGGGGGGGGAGGACTAGAGGAGTTTTCAGTTCAGTTTTAAGTTTAGATCAGTGTCAGTTCAGTGTCGGTGCAGTTAGTGATGACTGTATAGCTTGTGAAAACAGTGAAGCGTAGTTGAGAAGCATTAAGTGTAATTACAGTACTTGGCAAATAAAGACAGTGAACTTGAGAAGCCAGTGTTTGTTTACAACGCCTGAGCTGTCTTGTTGTTGCATACCACAAGGCTGACCCTAGGAAGAACAACTCACTGGGCAACATCCTTCCAATACTGAACTACTGCTGTTGAAGCCTGTGGCAGTGTGGGACGGGGACGTGACAATAACTGTGAACCAAATTTATAATGCGGATGAGTTGGGCTTGCAGTGGAAATGTTTACTTGAAACAACTTTAGTGTAGTCAAAACACATACCCACCCACCCACCCAACCACACACACAAGGGTTTAAGAAAAACATGCACTAATGGAGCAGGCATTCACAGGGTGAAGTTATTTGTAGTGGGCAAATATGGTAACCCTTGCTGCTTTACAAGCATCACAGCAGTGCACTGATGGATGCAGAACTGTTTTGTTGGTGGTTTCGTCACATTTTGTCCCTAGTGTAAAAAACCATTTTAACCACCACACACCGGGCAATATCTAATTAAGTCGTCACCTCACTATGGGCAGTTTCTCAGAATCCGCAGAAAACTGCTTGTTTTCAAACCTTAATATCTTGGAAACTGTTATGCTCTGTTTTATGGCGTGACCTCTCGCTCCATATTATACAGGCTCAAACCTAGGATTTTCTTCTGTGCTTTGTGGCGCGACTTCTCACTCCATAAGACACGGGTACAAGCTTTTGGGGTTCTTTATTTCAAGACTGAGCTAGAACATATACCAAAGGAACAGGGCAAAAACACAGGCAAACCAGTATTGCACATATATTAACCAGATAGACTGACACAATACAATATAGTACATCACATATGGCACTTGCAGAATCCCTTATTATACAATTAAGGCAACACACAATAGAGCAGGGTGGCACACTGGGAATTATGTCTGTGGCTCACTGGGAGTCCCGGCTATGTGAGCTGTTCAGTATTTGTCTGGCAATGGTAGGCCTTGTATATTCCCCTCATAACACTACAGGAGCACTGAACCTTCACACCAACGAGAGTTCACTGAGAGTCAATGGGGAAGTCACAAGTTACTGCATTCACAAACTGAGGTATGTGGGGACAGGGGTAGTTGTCACAACACAGGGGGAGTATACTAGGGTCATCACTGGGGAGGAGGAACTTCATAAGGGACAGGAACGACTGAGGAAAACTACGGCGAGAGGGGAAGTTGGTACTCACAGTTTGGGTCGGGCGTCAGGAGGGGATAGAAGGATGACACTCACCCGGGAGGTTCAGGTGGCGGCCTGGTGTAGGGCAGAGGCTGTCTGGAGAGAGTGGGACTGCCTCACGGCGTGGGCACCCGGTGGATGTGGAGGGAGGTTCGACTCAGATCCTTCGGGAGGCAGCCTCGGGAGTAGTCGGGCCCTCGGGACTGGGGTCGAACAGGGCCAGGAGGCAGGCGGACCTTCATCAGTCTTGGGACATTGTCGGAGTGTGGTGGGCGCCCTCGGACCTAGAGGAGCCAGGGGTCCCCCTAAGTGGCTGGGGGCTGCGGTCTCGTCGGGAAGAGGGGGGCCGTCAGGAGTCGCCTGTGGTAGCGGTGTCCCTGTGAATCCGTCAGTGTCTGCGCCTGGGGAGGGGATGGCTGGATCGACAGGACACCCACGACAGGTCTGCTCCACACACTCTGCCACGATGTACCTGTTGAGGAGAAATCTCCACCCCAAGTGGTGTGAGGGGAGGCAGAAGGGTGTCTCACTTGGCTACAGGAGGGTGGGGCCGAGCCAGAGACTTGCTCCTCTACAGGAGCCTCTGGCCTAATGGAGGAGGGAGAACCGGCGGTCGCTCCCTCTGCTTGGCAGAGAAACTGGAGGAGATCTGGCAGATGCTCCTCCAGCCTGGCAAGTCCGGTGGATGTTGCCTAGGCTCCCTGACTGAGGAGTGGAGGAAGGAGATCCGGCGGATGCTCTCACGTCGGCTAGTCCGGCGGACGTAATCGTGCCTCTGCTCCTGAAGGCGGGTGACAGAAGAGGGAGAACCGGCGGCCACTCCCCCTATGGCAAATCTGGCAGATGTTGCTGTGCTGCTGCTCCCCTAGGGTGACGTAGGGCTGGGAAGACCGGTGGTCGTTCTCCCTTTACTAGCAGTTCCCGAAGGATCTGCTGAGGGCCTACGTGGGACTGCTTCAGTGCAAGTCCCACCCCGAGTCTGGCGATGGCTGCTGCGGCCAGAGAGTAATGTCCCCGGACTGCTAACTTGGTGTTGGTCCGGTTGCGGGGAGGAGGGGCATATGGGAGGTGAGGTGGGCCGGTGTGGCCTGGAAGGTAGAGTCGCCTGTCCGGTGTCCCCTTGTAAGGTGGTTGTCACTTCCCCGTCATCTCCTTTGTGGATGGGGGTGTCATCGTTAGGGTGCATTTTAGGAACCATAGCACTTGGGAAACACATTTTACTCACCAACTCCTCCTTTTGCGAATGAAAGTTTCCCCAGGTCTCTAGGTCGTTGCGTGGATGAGTAATGAATGACATGAGGGAAATTAATTTTCGCCGCGAGAGCAGCATGAGAGCAGGACGTGGTCATGCATCTGCCTGCAGCACCGACTATGGCTTTGCTCTTAATGTGATAACTTATTCCACTACCAGATAAACTAGACACTGTTGCATCCAAGGCATGCCTTATGGCACTATCACTGAGCCCTTTTCTAGTAACCTTGGAAAGAGGCTTGGTGCGGGTTGATGATGCAATTAGCAGTGTGGACGGAATCAGACAAACAGGAACCTGAGGACATCGTTGTACACTTGAAAACGCAAGGGACAGACTGACTCTTGCCTCTGTGCTATGGAGGGACTCCCTCCCTACATTTTGGTAGCAAGATGAAGTGGTGGCCAGTTCAAACAGTGGCAGGAAGACACTTGAGTGTAGAGCTGCTACCCGGCAGCCCCACAGCAGCCCAATTGTAACGTGTATACACATTACCTGGCGGATCTGGGTTAAGAAGCTAGGGATGCCAGAGAACAGCACTGCCTTATTTCTAGACAATTGTCATGCTCATCCACTGGCTGATCAGCTTAGAAATAGGCAACATTTTCACAGTCTATCTCTCTCCCAATGTAACCAGCCTCGTACAACCTATATATCAAGGCATTATTCAAAATGTGAAAATGCTACACAAGCATGACTTTATGCACAAGATGGTGAACAGTGATTGCTCTGTTACTAACTTCCAAAAGGAGTTTAATCTGAAAGATGCCATTTATGCCATTTCAGTTGCATGAAGTCAGGTGAAAGACTCAACTGTGCATAAGCTCGGGCCCCCTCACTATGTTTCAAACATATGCTATGAAGAGAATAACTCTGATGGGTTCAAAACTACGACCAAGACTGTCATAGAAACTTACAAATAAATTACTGATCTTTCCAAGTCCTGTGACAAGATTAAATTGGAAGAAAAAAAATTGCAAGTGGTTAGAAACTGATGACAGCACATCTGTAACACACACAATAGATTCTGATGATATCATTCTCAATGATGCAGAAGTGAACTGTGGGAAATCCTACTCGGTGCCATGGGAAGCAGAAAGTGACGAAGAGACAGTGGAGGGGAGGGTGTCTCGCATGATGATCCTGCAGCATCAGAGAAGGCAATCAAATTTGCACAGCAGCAGTCTTCTATCTCTGCACAGGATGTAATGCACCTGCACATTTTCAACAATCAGATCTTAACAGAGAGGCAGAAGGCAATAAAGCAAGTAGTACATAAGATGCTTGCCAAGATGGGAGACAGACGGGCTTCTGAGATAACATCATTGTCTAGCACATCAGGAGAACCCCCAGTAGCAACATCTGCTACTTCATACACATTCAAGGTTAGTTAACTGTGTTGCTGTTTTCTACAGTATGTAATGAACATCAAACAAGGCATGTGTGGTAATTCAGGAAACGACTCTATCTTACACCACATAAATTCATCTTAGAATGCATTGTTGATAAAATGTTGATAGGAATGTAGGTTTGGTTTGTTGGGGGAAAAAAAAAAACAGTATGCATGCAATTCGTACATACATCATTTATTTTTGCAAAACTGCTGAGTGGCGGGTGAAGGGTGGAGTGATGGCGGTGATGGGGAAGAAATACAGGCAGGGCCAGGGTCATGTACACAGTTTATGTGATGTGAGGGCATGGGAATGGTGATTATTCTACAGTACAGTCTTGCCTTCCATACCACCAGTTCACCAATAAATGTTCAAGATTTTCTTTTTCTTTTTTTTCTTTTTTAAGTACATATAACGAATAATAGGGTAGTCAAAAGAATGGACTTACCTTGTGCATTTTGCAATACTGTTAGACACTGCAAGCACATGCATTATGTCCACAGTGTGTGTTTTTGAGGCAATTTTTCAGTTGGAATCTGTTAGTGCTGCCCCTGATATAAGTGGAGAGTGTTGTATTTACTGCAATGATATAGCCTACGTATATGAGTGTATCAGGTATCAGGGAAATATCGGTAACCGGGAAGGTAAATTCCCAAAGTTTCTTGGTTAATTGGGACTTAGGGCAGAGCGGTGATGGTTCGGATACTTTTTAAAAAATACAGTAATCCCTCCACTATCCGATGCAATAGAGCAAAAGGCATGACCAGAAAGTGGTCTTGTCTGGATAATGGCCCTGAAGCTCCACCACTGGTCAACCCTGACCCTAACCTAACCTAAATAAAAAAACCACCTACCTACCTCCCTGCCAGACATGCATAGCACTTATTTAAGACCCCATTCACATAAATAATGGACACAAAAGCATGAATTAATTGAATTTTAACCAAAAAATGATGATTTTGAGGTGAGTAAGGCAGAGGTGTTCACCACTTGGCAGCATAGTGTAAGTATCGGACATGGCAATTACTAAGAAAATCACCCCTTCTCACATCTTATGCACCAAAATATGGGATACAAAGCATGAAATAAATAAATTGCTACCATAAAATGATGGTTTAGAGTTGAGTGTGGCAAAGATATTCACCAGTTGACTGGATAGTGAACGTATGTAAGAGACATGGTAATCACTGTGAAAATCACCTTTTTCACAGCCTATGCACTCAAATATGGGACACAAAGCATGAGGCAAATAAAATGTAACTAGAGAATGAGGATTTAGAAGTGATTACGGAAAATATTTGGCAGTTGACAGTGTACTTTATAATGTCCATGGTGGCTGTTACGAATATTACCCCACCTCCAAGACTTTCACAGTGATGATAAATGCTCTTGAAGCATGTACAGTAATCCAGTGTTTAACTGCACTTAATCCTTAGCACTGTGAATTAAGATTGTTTAAACAAAAGCTCACGGCAGTTCAGGGATAACTGGCAGGGTGGCGGGAGGGGGAGACGGTGGGAATGGAATGTAAACACAGCTGTTTGGCGCCGCGCACCAAATTCAAACTTACAGGTCTAAAAAAATCGGATTTTTTTTTTCAATTTTTTGGCATTTTTGGGTTTTGAACATCAGCCTACGATGTCCGAACAGTGAGGAAACTGAATTGTGGTTGTCCGGAAAGTAAAGGAATTACTGTATTTCAAAAAATTCAGGCTTAAGCAGCAGTGTAATCATGTTTGTTTGAAATGCTGCCTCATCTTCTGGGACTTCAGCCTAGTAATATCAAACCTTTAGCTCTTTTCAGTTTTGAGCTATAGTTCAAGAAACACAACCACCCCTACCAGTGGTGATGGTTCGGCCAGAAGGGTGGGATGGTTTGGCACATTTTTTACATTATTTGACTTCAATTGGCTAAAAACCAAAATTTGTCAGTTCAGACATTTTATTTCCCTAATGTACAAAATTAAACTTCAGATCCAAATGAACCTCTTCATTATTGTTAAAAAAATAATATTTTATAACTGAAATAAGCTTCACGGGAATTATGGATAATTAAATTAGGTATGGGATGGTGGAATGATGAGGTTAAGAGAGCAGTGGAGGAAAAGAGGAAGCACTGGCTAGAGTGGTTACAGGACAGGGGTTCAGTTGAAATAAGAACCGAATATACTGAAAGAAAGAAGCACATAAAGAGACTAGTGAGGAAGAAAAAGAGGGAGGTAAATGATGATCTAGGAATAAATATGAATGCAAATTACTCTGAAAATAGGAAGTTATTCTGGAAAGAGGTGCAGAAATGTAGAAGTGAAAGCGGAAAGAAATGTGATGGTGTGAAGGATGTGGGTGATAGATTATTATTATTTTTTTTTTAATGCAAGGAAGAAGGAACCAAAGGCCACAGGCCTGCATACTGTTCCTTTCAAGAAAAAGCAAAAACAATACAAAAGAGAGCCAAATTCAAGATCCGTTCAATCCGAGATGCCTGGACACACTGCGTTTGAAAGACTGGAGATCATAGGAAGTAGGAAATACAGACAGAGGAAGACAGTTCCAGAGTTGACCAGTTGCATAAATGAAGGACTGGGAGTAACGGTTAACTCTTGCATTAGAGAGTTGGACAGAAAAGGGATGAGAGTTTGTTGCTAGACGGGTACTACGTGCCCGTTGTAGAGGTGGAGGGATGCAAGCAGAGAGTTCAGAGGAACAGTGACCATTGAAGTAGCGATAGAAGAGAGATAAAGATGCAACAGTGCAGTGAGGAGACAAAGGTTGAAGGGAATCAGTAAGAGGAGGAGAGTTAATGAGACGAAAAGCCTTTGACTCCACCCTATTGAGAAGAGCTGCATGTGGGGAGCCTCCCCACACATGAGAGTTGTACTCCATACACGGGCGAATAAAACCCGTGTACAAGGTCAACAGCTGTGCAGGGGTAAAGAAAGTTCGGAATTGGCTTAGCACACCTAATCTCTTGGAAGCAGATTTCACAAGAGATGTAATATGTTCTTTCCAAGACAAATCCCGAGAGAATGAAACCCCAAGCATGTTCAAGGATGATGCAGGACATAACTGTTCATTATTAAACATTAGTGGGTAATCTTGAGGAAGATTTTGTCGGGTTGATAAGTGTAAGAACTAAGTTTTTGATGCATTAAAAATAACAAGATTATTTTTACCCCAATCAGAGATACGAGCCAAGTCAGACATTAGGTGTGCCATAGCCTCATCCCTTTTTTGTTGAAGTAACTGCTGAGATGGACGTTGCAGGAACCGAATGGAAAGGTGAAGGGTGGAATCATCAGCATATGAGTGGATAGGGTTAGATGTACAGCTTAGAAGGTCATTGATGAATAAAAGGAAAAGTAGGTGATAGGACAGAGCCCTGAGGAACACCACTGTTGATAGGTCTAGGAGAGGAACGATGGCCGTCTACAACAGCGGCTATAGAACGACCAGAAAGGAAGCTAGAGATGAAGGCACAGATAGAAGGACAGAAACCGTAGGAGGGCAGTTTGGAAATTAAAGATTTATGCCAGACTCGATCGAAAGCCTTTGAGATGTCAAGTGCAATGACAAAGCTTTCGCCAAAGTTCCGAAAGGAGGATGACCAAGAGTCTGAAAGGTAGGTGAGAAGATCGCCAGTGGAGCGTCCCTGACGAAACCCATACTGACGATCAGAAAGAAGGTTGTGACAGGAAAGATGCTTTAAAATTTTTCTGTTAAGAATTGACTCGAAAACTTTTGAGACACAGGATGTTAAAGCAATTTGACGATAGTTAGAGGGTTGGGAATGGTCACCCTTCTTTGGGATTGGCTGAATGACAGCAAACTTCCAGCAAGAAGGAAAGGTACAAGTTGAGAGACAAAGGCGAAAGAGTTTACCTAGGCAGCGTGTAAGCACAGAAACACAGTTTTTGAGGACAACAGGAGGGACTCCATCAGGACCATATGCCTTTTTAGTATTGAGGCCAGTGATGGCAGAAAACACATCAGCTGAAGAAATTTTAATGTCAGTCAAGAGGAAGTCAGAGGGGGGAAGTGATGGAGGAA
>JAGKTI010003231.1:31713-59317 GCA_018397915.1 Birgus latro
AATCGTCTAAGGTGGAATTGGAGGAGAAAGTCTGAGCGAAGAGATCTGCTTTATCAGTAGAAGAAATAGCTACAGAGCCATCAGAGTAGAAAAGAGGAGGGAAGGATGATGTGGTAAAATTGTTAGAAAGGTTTTTGGCAAGGTGTCAGAAGGAGCGAGAAGAATTCGAGTTGGAGAGCTGAGAACATTTAGCACGGATGAAATTATAGCGAAGAACAGACTTAACACGATTCCGGGCAGAAATATATAAAAGATGTAGATGGTAAGCTGCTAGGTGCCGTCAAGAGTTTTTATGATGGTAGTGAAGTATGTGTAAGGGGGGTATCACACGGTACCCGAAATCATGGTTTGCCAAAGGAATGTGTTCCTGGTTTGCTGGAACCAGGCACAAACCCTATCACACACGTTCCTCGAATTACGCCGATGGTCGGCAAAAATGTAAACAAACACACCATACCATAGGTTTTCTTGTGAAACATGGGATCCTTGTGATCCTAAAGAGAATGGCTTTATTTTTTCAATGAGGGCATTTTCAGCAACCCTTGTCCATAATATCTGCCCAGATGCCATGTATACCCAGTGTTGAATGAATGGCGATGTACACCCAGAATGGCGTGTTGTACCCGCGCTCCCCAATGAAAACAACTGAATTATCGACATCGTTAGTTCATCCCTGCGCAATATAAAAGGTTATTTAAGCTTTCATAATTAATAATATATATAATGGAAAGTAATAGGCATTCTAGAAGGGAATTATAACTTTAAAAAAATGTTTTGTCCCTGATTCCGTGGGCACAGAATGGGTCTGGATGGAAATGAGTTTTGCCGACGGAATCTTCGGCGGTTACCATGGTTTCGTGGGCGGTTACCACGATTTCATCGGCAAACCATGATTTCAGGTACTGTGTGATACCCCCTTAAGGGTTAATGGGCATCTAAGTGAATGGTTCACGATCGTTGTGGGCATGCGACAAGGGTGTGTGATGTCCCCATAGTTGTTCAATACAGTATATATATATATATATATATATATATATATATATATATATATATATAGTATATGGATGGGGTGATGATAAAGTAAAAACACGAGTAATGGAGAGGGGGATGGCATTGGTAATGAATGGTGATGGATGGAATATCTCAAATTTGTTGTATGCTGATGATGCAGTACTGCTTGCAAATACCGGACAACAACTTGGTAGGCTAGTGTGGAGTTTTGCGACGTCTGTGAGTGTCGTGCGTTGAGAGTAAAGGTAGAAAAGGGTAAAATGATGGATATTGACAGAGGTGACTTCCAGTGCAATGTTACAGTGAATGGAGAGAGACTGGAATTGGTGAGGGAGTTCAAATACCTGGGTACAGTAACAGAAAAGAGAGGAAAATGTGCAAAAGAAGTGGAATGTAGAGTGACACAAGGAAGAAAAGTTGCTGATGCAATGAAAGCCTTGATAAGAAACAGAGGCTTGAGTGTTGCAGCTGCAAAGGCTTACATGAAGGAGCATTAGTGCCAGCTTTAACATATGGATGTGAGACTATGGTGTGGCATGAAAATGAAAAGTCAAGAGTTAGAACAGTGGAGATGGGACTGCTGAGGAATGTATGTGGAGTACAGAGGGTGGATAGGATATGAAATAATGTGATTTGTGAAAGATGTGGAGTGAGGAAGTCGGTGGACACTAGAATCGAAGAGAGTGTACTGAGATGGTATGGTCATGTGGAGAGAATGGATAACAATAGAGTAGTGAAAAAGGTATATCTGAGCGAATTTGAAGGAGGGAGGACACGAGGTAGGCCAAGGAGAAGGTGGAGAGATATGGTGGATGAGTGTGTGAGGAAGAGAGGTTTGGAAGTCGGTGAGGCTAGGCAACTGACACGAGATCGAGCTGGTTGGATGAATGTTGTGAGGAGAAGTGCATGATCAGGGATTTGGCACCCCTTTTAGCGTGGCAGCGTCCGGACTGACTCTGTCGGATACGTTTTTGTGAGGCTACAGAACGTGGTGAATGTTTTTGGCATATCCGGTACAGCCAGGATTCCGGAGGCTTGAATGATGAGTGAATGGATGTGTGGCCCATTGGATTGGGGAAATTTGGGCTGTCTGGACATTGCTATTCTTCACTCTGCCCTAGGGTGGGAAAGGAGGTCCGGATGATGATGAAGACGACTTTCTGTTTTAAAATGCTGCATAAACGGCCCCATTTCTCTCTCTCTCTCAGGCATAAATTTGACTCCAGCATTCAAAATAATCTCTTCATAACTGTTTGAAAACATTTTGTTTGAACTGAAATTAAATTCATCACAATTATGAGTAACTGACTTAACCTCTTACTCTCCTTAAAACACTGAGCTCTATAGTATGGAGAGGCTTTCTCGCGCAGTTTGTGTGCCCGCTGCCACGGGCCCAGGGCGGCACTGATGATGTTTATGCACTACACCCAATGCCCGCGCCTTTTGAAATCGGCCAATGAATTCGGAAACTATAGTGTCATGGTCCACTGAACAACTAAAATATAGTGCCATGGCCCACTTCTCAGCATATGTAAGTGACAGCAAAACAGAACCAGCAAGCTAAGAACTGTGTTCCAATTGCATTACCATGGCGGAGGTGATGATTGCGGGTGTTTCAATGTTGCGGCCAACGCTACATGCTCACTGCAGAGATGGCCTCTCCATACCATAGACCTCAGTGGCTTAAAATGATGCACAATTGGCCTCATCTCTAAACCTTTCTCTGGAATATTGACTTCACTACTCACTTTCCAGGCCTCTATTTCAGACTGCAAAAGAAACTTAATCTATTTATTTCCCAATTTCTGACTGACTGGCTGACTTAAGACTTTTTAATGCATACTGTAGCAAGGGATAGTTCAGACACTGATGAACCATCCCCCTCCTCAACTGTTCAAATCATCCTGAATCTACAGTAGGCGCGGAAAGTGTTGACGCCATCTGAAAAAAAGAAAACATTCTTGTGGTTAGCAAGGAGAAACAAATAAATTAACACTCACCATTGAATTTAGTATTTACTGGCATTCCCCTTCACCTTTATCTTCTTAAGGCGTCTGGGGAGACTGATGGCGTAGTTTTGCAGAACAGACGGACTAAAACTGCTCCATAGCTGCTTGACAGCAGTCTCAAGTTTAGGCAAAGATGATGTGCCGCTTCATGTGCGCTCATAAATTCTCATTGGGATTGATATCTGGGCTGTTTCCGGGCCAATCTCGAATAAAGGGAACCTCACAGTCTGTTAGCCACTGTTTCACTGACTTTGCAACATGTGCAGGGGCAGAATCTTGCATAAATACTCTTGCCTTGGTTTTATCAAAAGAGTCACTTAAAACATCACATAAGAGCTCCAAATAATTGTTCTGGTTCACTTTTTCATTTGCAGGTAGAATTACCAACTCACCAACACCATAATATGTAAAGCAGCCCCAAGCCATGAGTGAGGCTGGGTATTTAACAAACTTGGAAGTGTACTTAGGATCCAGGGGGTCACTGCCCGGTTTGCAGTACACTTGTGATGAAGGGGTACCAGTGACAGTAAATGTTGACTCATCACTCCAAAGCACAGTTTTCCATTGCTCCTCACTCCAGGCAAGATATTTCTTACAAAAATTTACTCTCTTTTTCTTCTGAAGTGCAGTTAGCAGTGGTTTTTTATGAGCACAAAAACTCCTGTAGCCCAGATCGTCATGCAACAGCTGCTGCACACTTCTGACAGACACATCTGCCAGCAACTGTGGGTTCTTTTCTTTTAAATCCCATGCTGTTAGCCTTGGATCCTTGCTAACTTGCCTTGAGATCAGCTGACGGGTCCTGAAGGTTGTCTTACGAGGTCTCCCAGGCTTGGGAAGTGGAGTGGGAGGAATGGCCTCCCCACTGTCCTTGAACTGCTTCACCAGTCTCTGCACTGTCCTCAGTCTAACACCATCTGATTTGCAATAAATTGGAGTTTGTGGCCAGCTTTGTATAAAGGAATCATTTCCACACATTTGTCCTTGCTTGTGGTTACTTTAGGCATGATGAGAATGTGGTAGGTAAGCAAATAACTGTTATTTGAGTCAAAACATGCCCTCGTGGTGCATCACACACAGAGACAATCCTCCTCCTGTGGCTGCCCAAACATTACTGAGCCTGCTCCTGTGGTGCCAAACCTATCAAGCAGGGTTGCCAGCGCCCGTTGAAAAAGCGTCAGCTCATTTTGCATCACAGGGGAGGGTAGTATTGATCCTACTTCACTTAACGCGAAAAAGAATGACGTCGGCAAAAAAGCGTCAATACTTTCCGCGCCTACTGTATATAATAAATTGGGGAGTACCCTCGAGTTTCACACGAGAGTTTAACATTCTTGACAAAAATGTATAATTTGCTGCTTGACCCATTCCTGGAGGGCGAGCTTACAATATATCTATCTATCTATTGCCAGATGCCTCAATTCCGCACAGGGTGGACACAAACAAGTCGCCTCCATGTCGCTCTGTCCCCTGCCATTTCACTGCCCTGCTGCCAGCTCACACCCCTCTCTCTCATATACCTCTCCACCCCATCCCTCCACCTCATTGTCGGCCTCCCTCTCCCCCCCCTCCATCTCACTCACATACACTCTCCTCATCAGTCTCTCACTCTCTATCCTCTCCACATGTCCAAACCACTTTAACGTGGTTCTCCTAACACTTCCTATCACGTCCACAACCACACCACAACACTCTTTCACTTCCTGATTTGTTAGTCTGTCTCTCCATGTGACTCCATATGCTCCTCTCAAATAAATCATTTCCACTGCTCTCACTCTTGACTTCTGTCCCTCCGACAGGGTCCAAGCTTCACTTCCATATGTTAGAGTTGGTATCACAATACTGTCATGTAGCAACTTTTTCACTTCCATGCTCACTTCCCTGTTTTTTATCACTGCTTTCAAGGAACCAGTAACCTTCCTTCCCCGCTGCACCCTTTCAAGCACTTCACCCTCCAGACTTCCATCCTTACTCGTCACACTACGCAAGTACTTAAATGAATTCACATTCTCCATATCCTCCCCATCCACTCTCACTGTACACTCACTGACTTCACTTCTCTCAAAGACCATCAGTTTACTCTTCCCTACATTCACTTTTAGATTCCGCTTCTTACACACTCTCCCAAACTCATCTGCCAAGCCTTGCAGCTCCCCTTCGTCCTCACTCAACAACACAGTATCATCTGCAAACAACAGTACAGGGAGTTTCCAAACACTGCCCTCTCTCACTAGGGCCGCTCCAGCATCCACTGCCCGACCTTGTGTCTCTTTTATAACCCCATCCATATACAGATTGAACAACCATGAAGACACGACACATCCTTGTTTCAATCCAACCTTCAAATGGAAAAATTCACTCAGTTTGCCATCCACACGCACTGTGGCCTTAGCACCTTCATACATACTCTTCACTGCCTTCAACATCTTCCCATCTACTCCATATACACTTAACCCCTTAATCGCGGGCCTTCATTTCCGTGACGCTCGGGAGCAATGGATCATACCGCGGGGTGTCACTTTTGTGATTTTGTGTTGTTTTGAATTCGCCTGGGCTTTCAGGTGGTGACTTGTATCATCTATCAACACTGCCAATGTCCAACAATAGTCAGAGCTGCTAATGTCATCAGTACTCCCATCCATTGTCGACAATTTAGCCTTTTTCCCCCCATTCTAGACTCCCCTCCCTACCTCCCCTCCATTACCCTTTCGTGTCGTCTGCTCAGCCGCTCTGTGCTACGTAAATCTTCCCCGGATTTTTCCACTGATTTCATCCATTGAAATGAGACCTATGCCCTATTCTTAAACAAAATAATATATATATATATATAAAAATAAGGTAACTGATAGTGCCATACACCTGGAATTGGCTAATTATCACTTGGCAATATCCAACCTGCACTCATTCGTTAATTTCCCCTGCTTTTTTCCCCGTGAAAGGAAAGGAGAAGCCTGAGTGATATTTATATTCACCTGGAACTACCTAATTTATTATGTATTGTCTAGATTTCCCACAACTTACTTCTTAGCATATACATTAGCAGCTGACATTTTCAACTCTTGGCTACCAAGATACGTACCTCATCTCAGTTCAGTGCCGTCCTTCAAGCTGGGGGCATGTCGCAGTCGCGGCCCCCCATTTCTGCGGCTTTTGCGCCCATCATAAAAGGCCCTGTGACCTCTACCCCTACCAAACATCGTGTGGGAAGCGGTAAAGGACTGTAGCTATATATCAGTGTAATAAAGTACTAGAAATAATAAAGTGTGAGTGTATATATGAATAAGAAATGACAATGCGAGGCGAATTAGCGCGAGTGGGAGGCTCGTACGCGCTCGTATTTTACACTGCTTTCAGTGTTTTTTTTTTTTTTTTTGAGTATGGATTCCAAACTACTTGGAAATCATTGAATAGTGTTTCTAGTGGTAATATCTGGCAGTGGTATTCATATTACGGGAAGTCGGGAAGTGTAAAGTGGAGACTTAGTTACCCAACTTCAGAAGTCTCCACAAGTCCTATGGTAGTTGACAAGTGCTAAAAAAACATCCCAGGACAAAGCTGAAGGTATATGCCATAAGCATATGTAATTATAATATTCTAGGACTAATAACTGATTTTTGGCAAATAGTTTTAAAAAGACAGTCGGAGAGCGGATTTGCCCCACAGGATGGGCATGGCGCGCCTCTGACAACCCTGCGGTTTAAGGGTTAATACTTTCCACAAGCCTTGTCTATCCACCCTGTCATATGCTTTCTCTAAATCCATGAAGGCTGCATACAACTTCTTTCCCTTCTCTAGAAACTTTCTACTAATGATCTAAGAATGAATATCTGATCTACACAACTTCTTCCCTCCCTAAAACCTCCCTGTTCTTCTCCAACTAATTCCCCTGTTATTTCCCTAACTCTGTCAAAAAGTATCCTACCATATACTTTTCCTATTACACTAAGGAGGCAAATGCCCCTGTGATTACCACACACTTCTTTTTCCCTTTTTCCTTTGTAAAGGGGAATAATTATACCTGACTTCCAACCTTGCGGACTCTATCTTCCTCCCAGGCCAATCTGCACACCTTCCACATCCATTCTATTACTATCTCTCCCCCATATTTCAGCATTTCATCACACACTCCATCAATTCCTGGGGCTTTCCCCATTTTCACTTTCTTCATTTCTTCCACCTCTTCCATCCTACTGATTTCTTCCCCTCTTCTCACAACCCTCCTTCTCCCAGCCATTCTCCAGCCACTTATGCTTGCATATAAACATGAAACATGACCTGCATCGAAAAGTGTCGCATTTGTAGCTTGGAGGTCCCGTGTGGCAGAAGCAAACCAACTCTTGCACTTTCACACAAGATCTCACAGTCCTAGGTCCCATACCTTTCTCAGGAAATGCACTGTCTGAACCATCCCACTGTCTGAACCATCACCACTCTCCCCTACTTTATATATTCACCCACATACAAAGAGAAAGTAAACCAGTACATCTCAGCACTATCAGTTCCAGTTCCAGTGTTTCATACTTTTTTCAATCTCTGTCACACGATGAAACAATATAATGATCTTAGTAACTAAATTAAGCTCACTGCCCACCCTCTTCCTCTCTTAAAATTTCTTCTATAAGTCTCCTCCGCTCTTCCTGGCGCCTTTGATTCATGGCAGCCACAGACTCATAATCATAGTTAGGCTTCAAACTCATCTTGGTTTCTTCTTTCTTCTTAGTCTTGCTGGGTGGGTCATCAGTGACATGGCTCACTTCCACAGGTTTCCCCGTCTGACCCTTCTCGAATTGCACAGCCATGTCCTGTTAGACAAGAAAAATTACAATCTATAGCATAACAATCTACTTTACCTGATAAATTTGCATACATCAGGTCCCTAACACATACAGTAGATACCGTATTCTGCGGAAGTCAAAATCTTTTTGCTTCCGGTATATTATTCCAGAAATAATCTTTTCTTAACCCCTTCTTTACAATAAAATATATTTAATTCTTGCTACTACCCAATTATTATATTCAGCTTTACCAAGATATTTTGTTTTCCATAGGGGTTACTTGTAGCCTTCATTAACTTTTTCACAACCAGATATTAGCACCAAGCTGAGATATATTTGTAAACAGCAAGAACAGAATGGAAATACTGTATCTGTCATCAGACTGGAGGGATTCATGCAAAGTATTCATCAATAATTATACTTTAGCCACAAAAGTAGGGTCCAAACCAAGTGGTTTACATGCATGAATGTGATAAATTCTTTTACAGTCATATAAATCTGTAGACAGTCTGAATGCTGGTGGTTGGTGGGGGTGCCCATCAACACTCACTTGATGTAGTGCTACCTACTTCTTTGTGTCATTCTTTTTCTGTGTCTATCCTTCTCTCTTCTTATTTTGCCCATCCTTCCTGTCACTATTATTCTTCTTTCTGCTTCAGGTGACTCTACACAGAGTGACATGCTAAATTGTTCCTGTAGTTCAGGAAACCATTCATAAGACTGGGTGGTAGTCATATGGCCAAATAATGGGGTGCTCCTGTTCACTGGGTGGACGCAAATGCGGTGTCCATTCAGGAACCAAACCTTCGCAGTAAAACCCATGCCTTGCTATGGCAAGGAGTTGTCACCTGAATGGGGACATCAATTCACCGTACCGGGATAGCCCTATAGGGGCGGCTGCTTGCCTGCAGTTGATGGGTCCACTCGATCAGACAAACTGGGCTAGCTTGACATCAACAACACACTGAATACTGCCTCTGCAATAATAAGTCTCTCGTTTACAAGTTACACAAAACCACCTGATAGTGGCTGAATTGGTAGAGAGGTGGCTGGCAGTCCTAATGGACCCAGGTTCAAATCCCTGCTAGAGCAGGGAACAGTTTAAGGATTTGAATTTCATACAGCAGACTTTACTAATCTACCTGAAGACCTGCCGACATGTAGTAGTAGTAGTAGTAGTAGTTGTTCCCTAGGCAGTCTGGCCAAACAGCCCCAAGTCCCTAAGGAAGGCCATGGCTGAGACCGGGCTTTCCCACAGAGCTCTCAAGGAGTGCATGTTGTGTTGTTGGCGTAGGTGATTGTATGCAACGCAGTCTTACATGATGTGCTTAATTGTATGGGGTGCTGTGTTACATCCTGGGCAGGCATCAACGACGGAGTCATCCAGCCTCTTCTGATAACTTAAGAGGGCTGAATGATGCCCACATCTCAGCCTGGCCAGGTGGACCCTGTCCTCACGAGGGAGATTGGATTCAGAAGGATGGATATCAGGAGGCCGTGCAAGCAGCTGTGTGTTGTCTTTAAGTGACTGAATGAAACGGCAAGTGATTTGATTATGAATATGCTTCTGGAAGCTGGTCTGAGGCAGGCAGGGGGGAAGAGATGACAGTATTTGTGTATGATATCGTGGCTGGGTGTTGTTTTGATGTTCCTTGGTGTGTGTGTGGATATGCTGCCATGTAGTGTAGTGGATGTTGTGGGTTTGTGGAGGCTGCAGTGAGAATTTGGGTGCCTCTCATGTCTAGATGATCCTTGACTTTGAGGACTATGGTTTCTTGGTGCAGGTGGTCCGTAGGTGTAGTAGCTGTGCAGCCTGTGATTATTTTTAAGGCCTTGTTTTGTATGGTCTGAAGAGTATTATAGTGTGTTTTAGTAGGTTAGGAGCCTAAGCAGGGCCTGCATAATACATCACTTAACATATATATTGTTTGTATACTGTGGTGGTGGTTTCTTTGTTGTGTCCAAATGTTGTATGGGCAAGTGACCTCAAGGTATTAAGTCTAGGTGTTAATTTATTTTTGATGTTTGTGATGTGTTGTTTAAATGACATTGATGTATTGTATGTTACACCAAGGATTTTGTGTGTGTGTGTGTGTGTGGTAGGGGAGTGTTGTTTATGGTAAGGTGTGGGATGTGACTGTGTTCTGCTGTCTAGTTTGTGAGAAGGGTCACTGTAGATTTGGCTGGGGCTATTTTGAGCCTGTTTGTAGTGAACCATTCATGTAGTGTGTTGAGGTAAGATTGAAGGATGTGTGCGGCTGTGTTTGGATTTGGTGTGTACACGTGTTATGTGGTCTGCAAAGGAAGCTATGTGTATCTGTGGTGTATGGGGTGTGGGTACGTCATTCATGTATAGGTTAAAGAGTGTAGGGGACAGAACAGATCCTTGGGGGATGCCACTAGTGAAGTTTCTGATGTTCGAAGACCGACCGGCAAAAGTTACATGTGCACATCTGCCTGCTAAGTAGTTTGCCAGTCATCTTTTTGTATTATTGTGCATGTTTGTGTTGAATATTTTGTTTGTGAGGTGTTGTAAAAATACCCTCTTTAACCCTTAAACCGCGGGGTTATCGGAGGCGCGCCATCCCGCGGGGCAAATCTGCGTTCCGAGTGACTTTTTAAAAATATTTGCCAAAAATCAGTTATAGTCTTAGAATATTATAATTACATATGCATATGGCACATACCTTCAGCTTTCTCCTGAGATGTTTTTTTTAGCACTCGTCGACTATAGTGGGACTTGTGGAGACTTCTGAAGTTGGGTAAGTAAGTCTCCGCTTTACACTTCCCGACTTCCCGTAATACGAATACCACTGCTAGATATTAACACTAGAAACACTATTCAATGATTTCCAAGTAGTTTGGAATCCATACTCCAAAAAAAAAAAGAACACTGTGAAAGCAATGTAAAATACGAGCGCATATGAACCTCCCACTCGCGCTAATTCGCCGCTTGTATTGTCATTTCTTATTCATATACACACTCACACTTTATTATTTCTAATACTTTATTACACTTATATATATCTACAGTCCTTTACCGCTTCCCATGCGATGTTTAGTAGGGGTAAAGGTCACAGGGCCTTCTATAATGGGCACAAAAGCGGCAGAAATGGAGGGGCGAAACTGCGACATGCCTCCAGCTTGAAGGACGGGAGTGAACTGAGATGTAAGTATCTGGGTAGCCAAGAGTTGAAAATGTCAGCTGCTAATGTATATGCTAAGAAGTAAGTCGTAGGAAATCTAGACAAACATAATAAATTAGGTAGTTCCAGGTGAATATAAATATCACTCAGGTTTCTCCCTTCCTTTCTTATATACATTTATATTACGAGAGTAGCTCATATGGCATATTTCACGGGGAGAAAAGCAGAGGAAATTAGCGAACGAGTGCAGGTTGGATGTTGCCAAGTGATAATTAGCCAATTCCAGGTGTATGGCACTATCAATTACCTTATATATATATATATATATATAAATTTATATAAGAATAGGGCATAGGGCTCATTTCAATGGATGAAATCAGTGGAAAAATCCGGGGAAGATTTACGTGGCGCAGAGCGACTGAGCAGACGACACGAGAGGGTAATGGAGGGGAGGTAGGGAGGGGAGTCTAGAATGGGGGGAAAAAGGCTAAATTGTCAACAATGGATGAGAGTACTGATGACATTAGCAGCTCCGACTATTGTTGGACATTGGCAGTGCTGATAGATGATACAAGTCACCACCTGAAAGCCTGGGCGAATTCGAAACAACACAAAATCACAAAAGTGACGCCCCGCGGTATGATCCATTGCACCCGAGCGTCACGGAAGTGATGACCCACGGTTAAGGGGTTAATACCAATACACCAGTCCTGTATGAGACAGCCCTAGTGTGTATTCAATATGGCTGGTGGGTGTTAGTGCCAAGGTGGTGACAAGTGGAAGTGTAGGGTATGGAGGACGACTGCTAGGCCTTGGAAGCAGGTTGTGAAGACTATGGCCTGAGTCTGGGGGGGGGGAGTACACCACTGATGCGCAATGGACTGACTGACGGTTGTATACAAGTTACAGAAAGTACTGCAATAAAATGGTCTTAATATTTATGAAAAAAAAAAAAAGTCAAAGCTGGGGATTATCGTACCTCCCGCGAAACATGCACCCTCGCTGTGATGTCACAGACCATACCACGGCCACAGCTGACCACCACTCACAACAATGTCTGGGAATTGTACTTCAGTACAAGTAAAATTTCAGTGATATTCAGCTGTTATTATCATGATAGGTATGTACAACTTAGTGTGATAGCTCTCTTAAAGATGAAGTATGCTATGTTTATGCTTTAGTGAAGTGTTGTTGGTTTTAGAGTGACTAGTAATGACAGCAGACCTTGCGACAACCAGGTACTGTACCTGTAGGATAACTCAGTACCACAAAGATTAGATTTAATAAAGTCATAATGAAGCGATTTATGAACTGAATCAGTATAACTATTGTTAGGTCCTGACTCCAGGGGCATATACATGGCAGCCCTGAAATTGGGCAGTAATAAATAGGGAAGATGTCAAAAACACCAAAATATTTCAGTGTTTTTTCTTTCTACATAGCTCTGACTGTGGACATTCTGTGAAGTATCTGGTTATCTGATTTCTTGGTTTTATGTACTGATGGTGTCTGAACATCATTTCAGAAACAGCCAGTCTGATTCGGAGAATAAAATTTTCACATCCCTACCAATGGGTTAAGCTTCACAGGTGACTGTTATGTTAGGCTATTAGAATTTTTATCACCATATAGGCTCAAACACCCCTAATTACGTGAAATCTGGTCAAAAATTTGTGTTTAATTTGACTGTTAATAAAAATTCTGGATTCAGAGCAAAATTTGCTAAAGGTAGCAGAAGAGTTTCTCCTCTTGCTTGACAACTTGCTTTGACAGACTTCTATCTATCTATCTATTGCCAGACGCCTTAATCCCATAAGGGGTGGCCAAATCGCCTCCATGTTGCTCTGTCCCCAGCCATTTCACTGCCCTGCTCCCAGCTCACACCCCCCTCTCTCATATACCTCTCCACTCCATCCCTCCATCTCATCCTTGGCCTCCCCCTCCCTCTCCCCCCCTCCACCTCACTCACATACACTCTCCTTGTCAGTCACTCTCCATCCTCTCCACATGGCCAAACCACCTTAATGAGTTTCTCCTAACACTTCCTATCACATCCACATCTACACCACAATGCTCCTTCACTTCCCCATTTGTCAGTCTGTCTCTCCATGTGACTCCACATGCTCCTCTCAAATAACTCATTTCCACTGCTCTCACTCCTGACTTTTGTCCTCAAACAAGGTCCAAGCTTCAATTCCATACGTTAGAGTTAGTATCACAACACTGACATGTAGCAGCAGACTTCTGATTCGTGTAAATATTGGTTTACAATGCATATACATTTCTTTGTGCTTTAAATCAATATTTATGCAAAATGGAAGTCTGTTAATGCATGCTAATGATCTTAAGGGTAAATATCTACTAACTGTTGCATGTTCTAATTCTGAAACCTGATTTTTTATTAATAGTCATATTAGGCACAAATTTTTGACAGGATTTTAGATAATTAGGTGTGCATGAACCTACATGGTAATAAAAATTATAACATTTTACATTAACCTGCCGCATCCCGGCCGATTTCCCACTGCTGACCCCCTCAATCCCGGCAGATTTGGGATTTTTTTTTTTTTTTTTTTGCTCAAACCTCTGCTTTTGGTGAGAAACAATGGAAAATCACAAAGAACGTGGTCACCTGGGTCTAAAAGTGGCCTAATTATGTAAGCCCCCGTACACCTGGTAGCTACCGTAATCTGTGAAGGTACGCTTCAGCTGTCACATTTTCTATGGTAGGTATTATTATGGAAAACCACTCACAACAGATAGACATTTATTGATTTGGAACAAAAAAACATGTACTACAAGAATATGTTGGTTTTCATATAAATATATAGGCGAAATAAGCATTGTTCCATTGAGCAAGCTTAGCGATATCAGCCAAATCGGTCACATATGATTCACTATGATTCTTGTTTCAGCATACAATGCCTTTTTTTCAACTTCAATAATAAGTAATCCCTCTAATATTCGGATGTCCAATACTCGGATATACTCACTATTCGGATATTCTGGGCTGCCCAACCCCCAAAATGCCAAAAAATTCGAAAAAATCGAAAAATTTTCGATTTTTTGGGACCGCGTCAGTTTGAATTTCCTGCCCGCGCCGATCACGTATGTTTACACTCGTGGCGTCTGTCTGTCGGTCGCCATTACGCACTCAGTTACTGACTCATGAACACCTCCGACAATGGCGGCCATAGTGATTGCTTTTGTGGTGATACCCTACCTCCTACAGTGCTTGATACTGCTCTTCACCTTCTTCATCATGTGTGTGATGATGGAATTTACTGTTATGTACAGTGCAGTGAAGTGATGTGATTCCAGTTATAAAAAAAAAAAAAAAAAAACGTTGTGTAAAGTGTTGGTGATAAGTGCTGGTGATTCTCAATTGGAAAGGTGTGTCAGGTGCAAGGTCTTTCTGTCAGAGTCTGAGATGGTAGAGTGGGTTATTACATCAGAGGGCAGCTTCTTGTTCGTAAGTACCCTAACTTCATGCCTAACCTGTTTTCATCATGCTGTAAATGTGTTAAAAGATTACCAAAAATGTTAATCATAATTTCCTGCTTGATATTTAATTTTCCCATGCATGGTTCTTAAGTAAAACAGCTAGAAAAAAGGTGGAAGATGTGAATTTCATGTCCGGTCCTAACCTAACCTAACCTATGGTTACCATAAAGATTTTCATGCCTAACCTGTTTTCATCATGCTGTACATGTGTTAAAAAATTACCCTAAATGTTAATCATAATTTCATGCTTGCTATTTAATTTTTCCATGCATGGTTCTTAAGTAAAACAGCTAGAAAAAAGGTTGAAGCAGTGAATTTCATGTCCAGCCCTAACCTAACCTAACCTAACATTGTGTTAATCATAATTTCCTGCTTTTAATTCTTTCATGCATGGTTATTAAGTGCACCAGCTATGAAAAAGGTTGAAGAAGTGAATTTCATGTCCGGTCATAACCTAACCTAACCTAACCTAACCTAACCTAACCTAACCTAACCTAACCTAACCTAACCATTTTTCTGGTAGCAATTAACATCATTTACTGTATTTGATGCTTTGTATCCAATAATTTAGTGCATAAAATGTGAGAAAAGATGATTTCCATGTCTGATACTTACTTATACTACACTGGCAAGTTCTGAGCTCCTATGACTCACTCACCTTTAAATCATCATTTTTTGGTTAAAATTCAATAAATTCATGCTATGTGTGCATTATTTATGTGAAAAGGGACCTAAATAAGTGCTATACATGCCCACTAGGAAGGCAGCAAGGTAGTTTTCTGATTTAGGTTAGGTTAGGTTAGGGTCATGAAAAACCAGTGCTGGAGCTTCAGGACCAATATCCGGACAAAACCAATATTCGGACATGCCTTTGGCTCTATTACAACGGATATTGGAGGGATTACTGTATTCCAGTAACATTATACCCGTTTTCACTTTATATAAATGTTATCATATATTTACATGCCTTAAAATTAAATTTAGCATAATGTTAGTGCATATTTACATAGTGAGCACATTCGCTATGACTGTTGTTTCAACATATGTTTCACTTTTTCAACTAACATAATGCTTTTCCACTAACATTATACCCTTTTCCACTTTATATAACTGTTATCACATAATAACAGGCCTTACGATTATACTTTGCATAATATTAGCTTATACTGTATTTACATAATGTGTGCACTTGCTATGACTGTTGTTTCAACTTACATTCTATTTTTCCACTTACATTATACTTTTCAACTAACATTACACTCATTTCGACGCTATACAACTCTTATCACATATTTACAGGCCTTACTATTACAGTAAGCGTCAGATTATCGTATATTTGCAAAGCGAGCGAACTCGCTATGACTACTGTTTCAACTAATATTCTATTTTTCCACTTACATTATACTTTTCCACTAACACTATACTTGTTTCCAACTTATATTACTCTTATCACATACTTAGAGACCTTACTATTATAGCGAGCATCAGATTATCGCATATTAACAGCACTCATTCAGCCAGTCCCAAAGAAGGGTGACCATTCCCAACCCTCTAACTATCGTCCAATTGCTTTAACATCCTGTGTATCAAAAGTTTTCGAGTCAATTCTTAACAGAAAAATTTTAAAGCACCTTTCCTGTCACAACCTTCTTTCTGATCGTCAGTATGGGTTCCGTCAGGGACGCTCCACTGGCAATCTTCTCACCTACCTTTCAGACTCTTGGTCATCCTCCCTTCGGGACTTTGGCGAAAGCTTTGTCATTGCACTTGACATCTCAAAAGCTTTCGATCAAGTCTGGCACAAATCTTTAATTTCCAAACTGCCCTCCTACGGTTTCTATCCTTCTATCTGTGCCTTCATCTCTAGCTTCCTTTCTGGTCGTTCTATAGCTGCTGTTGTAGACGGCCATCGTTCCTCTTCAAGACCTATCAACAGTGGTGTTCCTCAGGGTTCTGTCCTATCACCTACTCTCTTCCTTTTATTCATCAATGACCTTCTAAGCTGTACATCTAACCCTATCCACTCATATGCTGATGATTCCACCCTTCACCTTTCCATTCGGTTCCCGCAATGTCCATCTCAGCAGTTACTTCAACAAAAAAGGGATGAGGCTATGGCACACCTAATGTCTGATTTGGCTCGTATCTCTGATTGGGGTAAAAATAATCTTGTTATTTTCAATGCATCAAAAACTCAGTTTTTACACATATCAACCCGACAAAATCTTCCTCAGGATTACCCACTAATGTTTAATAATGAACAGTTATGTCCTGCATCATCCTTGAACATGCTTGGGGTTTCATTCTCTCAGGATTTGTCTTGGAAAGAACATATTACATCTCTTGTGAAATCTGCTTCCAAGAGATTGGGTGTGCTAAGCCGATTCCGAACTTTCTTTACCCCTGCACAGTTGTTGACCTTGTACACGGGTTTTATTCGCCCGTGTATGGAGTACAACTCTCATGTGTGGGGAGGCTCTCCATATGCAGCTCTTCTCAATAGGGTGGAGTCAAAGGCTTTTCGTCTCATTAACTCTCCTCCTCTTACTGATTCCCTTCAACCTTTGTCTCTTCGCCGCACTGTTGCATCTTTATCTCTCTTCTATCGCTACTTCAATGGTCACTGTTTCTCTGAACTGTCTGCTTGCATCCCCCCACCTCTACGACGGGCACGTAGTACCCGTCTAGCAACAAACTCTCATCCCTTTTCTGTCCAACTCTCTAATGCAAGAGTTAACCGTTACTCCCAGTCTTTTATTTATACAACTGGTCAACTCTGGGACTGTCTTCCTCTGTCTGTATTTCCTACTTCCTATGATCTCCAGTCTTTCAAACGCAGTGTGTCCAGGCATCTTGAATTGAACGGTTCTTGAATTTGGCTCTCTTTTGTACTGTTTTTGCTTTTTCTTGGAAGGAACATTTATGCAGGCCCATGGCCTTTGGTTCCTTCTTCCATGCATAAAAAAAAAAAAAAAAAACTTAGAGCATCGTATCACAATCACACAGTCTCAGTAATGCACTAAGGTGTGGTATCCTCTAAAGCAAGGCTCAACGCACAAGCCAATGTCACATTCCACAACCTCGTGTCTTTTCTCTGAGTGCTTTGTCTCACTTTGGAGTTACAGCAGACATGACAACACCGCTGGGGCCTAGGGCGGTTTGGTTGAGGAGAGATGAGACTGGGGAAGTGGTGTGCGGTGAGGCGTATGGGAGTCCGTGCGGCAGTGGCGGGGTAGGGGTGGTGGTGGGGCCTATCCTCTCCATATTTTGTGATGATTTCTCGAGACAGCTCCCTCACAAACCCCTCAAAGGTCTCTGAGATTCTTGTAGCCATGGCGTGGAGGTAGTGGCAGTCTAGGACCGTGATATCCAGCAAGTAGGAGAAGAGCTTTTTGAACCACTTCATCATGGTCATAGCACACTCCACACTGGAAATCATGGAGTCAGACTGGTCTATGTGCCTCATGTTGATACTGTAGTCCAGTACCGACTCTGGTTTCCAGACGTGGCGCCTCCACTCACTGCGGTAATCTATGGAGTCTGTGCGGTGCATCAGGGGGTGGTGCACTGTCGACAGGAGGCAAACTTCCCTGTTGTGGTTCCAGAAGGCAGCAAGGATGTAATCTGACTTGAAAAAAATCACCTCATTCTTATAAGTTTCCTCCCAACCTTGACCATATGCTGGCAGTTTCTCTTTACAGTGCCACAGACTCTGGTGTCATGCAGGTGGAGGTACCGATCGAGAAGGGGGCTAGTGTACCAGTTGTCCAAGTACAGCAAGTGACCATGATGAAGGTACTTCTCTAACATTGTCTTTACCATGGCCCCAGAGAATCCAATACTTCGATCTTCTATTATGTCTATCTGTGAACTGGTGTACAAGACTATGTCTTGCACATAACCAGTCCTACAGTCACACTATTATCAGAGACAAGTTTGTGAAACACTTAGAAACAAACAATCTCATCAAAGATTCGCAACATGGTTTTCATAATAATTGCTCTTGTCTCACGAATCTGCTGGACTTTTTCAATGATATACAGTAAGACCTCACTATAACGGACTAATTGGGGCTCAGGCCAGTCCGAAATATGCGATTTTCCGATAAAAGCGACATCCGGACTTACCCCTACTATTCCGGACTTTTTCCGATATATCAGACATTAGTCCGGATTGCATCGGTAGTTTTCACCACCATTGCAGTATTGTACTGTGTTATACCTTCACTACATTAATCAAATGGTATAATAATACTGTACTATGCACTGAAAAACATGTCTTTTACTTGTCTTATTGTGGTGAACATAGCTGAAGTTGTCAGGCAGTCCGGACTGCTTTCTGGCTATATCGGACTTTTTCCGATATATAGGGGTTTAGTTGTGTTTAGTTGTGATACCAACTCTGACATATGGAAGTGAAGCTTGGACCCTGTTGGAATTTGAGAGGAGCATGTGGAGTCACATGGAGAGACAGACTAACAAATGAGGAAGTGAAGGAGCGTTGTGGTGCGGTTGAGGACGTGATGGGAAGCGTTAGGAGAAACACGTTAAGGTGGTTTGGGCATGTGGAGAGGATGGAGAGTGAAAGATTGACGAGGAGAGTGTATGTGAGTGAGGTGGAGGGGGCGAGAAGGAGGGGGAGGCCGAGGATGAGATGGAGGGATGGAGTGGAGAGGTATATGAGAGAGGGGTGTGTGAGTTGGGAGCGTGGTAGTGAAATGGCAGGGGACAGAGTGACATGGAGGCGATTTGTTTGTGGCCACCCCGTTCGGGATTGAGGCGTCTGGCAATAGATAGACAGATAGTCCGGTAGCTCCTCGAGTCCGATAAAAGCGAATTCCGGTCTACTTAAGTCCGTTATATCGAGGTTTTACTGTACTGAATATGTATGATGAGACTAAATCTGTTGATGTGCTCTACCTAGATTTTCAAAAGGCTTTTGACAAAGTTCCACACAAAAGACTCCTTCAGAAGCTAAAGGAACATGGTTTCAGCGGCAATGTTCTCGGTTGGGTAGAAAATTGGCTCTCTGGACGAAAGCAGAGTTGTAATTAACGGAAAAGAGTCAGACCGGATAAATGTTACAAGTGGAGTGCCACAGTGTCCCGTGTTAGGTCCTACTCTTTTCTTAATATATGTAAATGATATTGACGAAGGACTGTGTTGTAAGATTTCAAAATTTGCTGATGATACTAAAACAGGTAACAAAGCAGATACAGCACTGCAAAGGCAAGCAATTCAGAGAGATCTTGATCAGCTATTTAACTGGGCCCAAGTTTGGCAAATGGATTTTAATATTAATGAATGCAAAGTGCTAAACATTGGCAGTAAAAATGTAAGAGCTAGTTATAGTATGAACAATGTCCAACATGATAAGGTAAACCACGAAAAAGACTTAGGAGTTATAACAAACGATTTGAAACCAAGCAAACAATGTACAGAAGCAGTGAAAAAAGCCAACGAATTGATTGGATTCATAGGCAGAGCATTTGAATATAAGTCCAATAATATCATCCTCACTTTGTATAATTGCTTGGTACGCCCGCACTTGGAGTACTGTGTTCAGTTTTGGTCACCGTATTATAAAAAGGACATGGAAAAGCTTGAAAGAGTGCAGTGAAGGATGACAAAAATGATACCTAGATTGAGAAATAAACCATACGAGAAACGTTTAGCAGCCCTGAATATCTTTACCCTAACTAAACGGAGGATATGAGGAGATTTAATTCAAGTATTCAAAATATTCAAAGGACATGATAACATGGCTGTCGATAAATACTTCACAGCTGATCATTCGAATTATACTAGAGGCAATGGGCATAAAATAATTGGCAAATGATTCTAGCTGCATGAAGCTAACTAAGCATTTCTTCTTCAACAGAGCTGTAAATATATGGAATAAATTGCCCTCCAATGTAGTAAACTGTAATACAGTACTAACCTTTAAAGGTCACCTGGATAAATATTTGTCGTCTAACCCCCAGCTTACTATGTTTACTCCCGAATAAAACACCTGTGTATGTATAAATTTTTATTTTACTTTATTCTTTTAGAGCCTGGATCAATTTATTAAATGCAAATAAATGCACGGCGATAATGTTTTAAGTTTCTTCCCGCAGCGTCCAACTGAGACCATGGGATCACTATATTTAAGTGTATCTGTAACTTCTGAATTCCTGCAGAGTCCAACTGAGACCACGGGATTATCAGTTATATTCACGTGTATCTGTATCTTTTGAATTCCCGCAGAGTCCGAGACCATGGGACTACCGTATTCACGTTGTTACGTCTACAGAGTGTCATCATCCGCAGATGCCCTGTTAACTCAGTGTGCCCATACATAGTGTCATGTGTTATTTATTTATTCGATTATTCATTGCACTTTACTACTTTCTCTTTCAGGTTATTCATACTGGTAGCTTATAGTTAATGTATTATAGAATGTAGCTTTTCCTTTTCAGTCTTTCCTATGAAATTTCCATGTCAGTTTTTCCATGCTACATTGTGGTTTTTCTCACTTTTTCTTGCCAGTTTTAACTGGAGGGTTTCGAGGCAGGGGGAGCCTTCTTGCTTTACTCTCCTTATCCTTCAGCATGTAGAGTCAGATCTTGTAGTCATAGTCTACTCTGTAACAAACAGCCTTGAAAGGACCATAAAGTCTGTTGCTGTTTGCTTTCCTTTGTACTCCTTTGTACATAACAAAGATCTTGAACCCAAAATGATGTATGTTGCTGGGTATGCACTGGCAAAAAGAAATATTGCCTCTACACAACACGAGACTCTCGTCTAAGACAAGGTCTCTTTAAGGATAGAAGGATGAGCGGAACTTTTCCCGGAGGTGATCAAATACCAGCCTTATTCTCCTCATTCAATCTGTGTTATCTGCATCAGCAGGATTGTCAGCGTCATAAAAGTGGAGGCGGCTCAGAATTTGCTGAAATCTATTACAGCCCATTACCTTCCCACAGAAAGGTGTGTTGATCATAGGATCCGTAGATCAGTATTCTGGAATTTGTCTTTTCCGTACAATACTCATCAAAAGAACCAGGGCTAAAAAGATGAACATCTCACCTGTGGTAACTGGGTAATCATAGTGGAGGGTGTGCCTGCTTCTCATGCTCGCTTTCACGGCACTAGCTACTTGCGAATGAGTTAGTTTTCTCCACAATCCACTCCACAAACTCCTCACCAAAGAACAAATGGAAGAAATCCACCTTGGTGGAGCCAGCGTGGAGTCCTGGTGTCGTGCAGCCAGACCGACACTCAGTGAAGGGGTGAATGATGGGAGTGAAATTACTCCCACCTTCCCAATCCCACAACACACTACCATCGCCAGCCTCATCCCCATCGTCGCCTTCATCGCAGTGGGGAGGAGAGAGTGGTGGGAGAGGTTGGAGAGGTGGAGAGTGGCTCTCTTCCCCACTCGCACTCCTCTTCCCTCTCCCTTTCACTTTCCCCCTTCCCTTCCCTTTCCTTCCTTTCCCCACATCACGGGGCTGTGGGAAGGAATAGTGGGAATATTGCGGGGAGAAAGAAGTACTAGCGAGCGGCTCCTCCTCACCTGCTCGCCGCCCACGTACACCACGTGCTCGCTCTGCCTCCCTCCCACTACCACTTTCCTTTTCACAGCTCACTCTTGCCTTCCCCATACAAAGCACAAGGCCCGTACCTGCTTCTCCTCCTTGCCGTCCCTTCAGCTCCCCGCAGCGAGATCCTTTCCCTCCCAAACCACGAGGTAGCACCACGTCCCACGGTTCCGTCCTCGTCCTCGCTCTCACCCTCCCTTTCCTCTAGGGGCTGGAGAGAGGTGCGTGCACGTGGTTGGGGTTCTCTAGCCTCACGATATGTCACATATCGCCGCTTCCTCTGAGACGGTACTTCCTTGTCACTGCTGCTAGTCTCGTCCTCGGGAAGCACGTAATCCTTGTCTGCCACACAGTCATCGAGTGGGGAATCACTGTCGCCTGTGAAGGCGTCCAGGGCGGCTTGAATTTCAGCGTCAGAGAGACCTTGGTGAGCCATGTCTGTCCTGGATCACTACTAACAGGTGAGTGACCGGGACAAGACCGCGCATGGGTCGTGCGAGGTCATCGAGTGTCCCCGCCTGGTGGCGGGTTAATCCGCCCCATACCGACCACTTTTTTACCCAACCCACCCCCAGAACCCATCTTGTCTTTTTTTGACTCAAACCTCCGCTTTTGGTGAGAAACAACGAAAATTCAGCGAGAAAGCACTCACCTGAAGTGAAAAGTATTCTAAACAGGTGAGAGATCTCTCACCTGGCTACCGCTTTCTATGACGCCGCGCTCCATAGAAGACGATCCCTATGTGAGGGAAACTAAACCAAAACCACTCAGCCTCGTAGATATTATTTATTTGGTACGAACTTATATGTAGTACAAGTGTATATTGCTTTTCACACGATAATATAAGTGATATAAGTGTTGTTCCCTCATCAAACACCTCAACATATTGCACCTACCTTGGCGATGTTACCTCCTCATTATTTCTGTTCATCACTAACTCTGGTGCCACGTAATCTTTGTCCTCCACATCAGGAATCACTTTCGCCTTGAATTTCGTCGTCGGAGAGACCATGGTGCTACGTGTCTTTACTGGCCAGGTCACTACTAACAATTGAGTTGAAGGAAAATAGCACCCCCCCAAGGGGGGGGGTTGCACAGGGTCAGGCAGTGTCACCACTTGGCTGGGGGTAGAGGAAGGTCTCCCACATATACCTACCAAAAATCACTCGCGAATCTTGAAAAATGTGCAAACAATGGGCCTTTCAATTGCATGACATACGATGCATGTCGGGGGGTCTCAGCGTGAAAAAAAGTTGTGAAGTGCATCGTACGTCAGGGGGACGGGGCGGGCTAAGGAAGGTGTTCCGCGCCTACGTACGAAAAATCAGGCGTGAGATTTGAAAAATGTGTAAATGACGGGCCTCGCAATTGCAAAACGTATGGATACATCATCGGGTGTCACCGTGACAAAACGTGGAGACGTATCCACACGTCAATGGGACGCCTTGGGTTAAAAAGAGAGAATTTGGTAAATGACCGCTGATTTGGTATTTCCTCACACCGCTTCGCAACCCCTTTGAGATGGAGTACTCCCAATTAGCTGCTCGCCACCACAGCCTCCTGGTTTCCATGTCTCTTGGAACAGTGATGAATCAATTTTCTGCTTTGATTTTACTTGTGTTCTTGCACAGTGGAACAAAGCACGAATGATTGTTATTTGCTGACTTGACCTTGATGAAGTAAAGCTTGGCTAATCAGCAGAACCACAATCTCACAGCTTAGCTGGGGATCACCGTCCTGTTTTGTCTCTGGGCTTGGTGGTTGACCCTCAAACGGCGGGCTACTTTCCAATTTTTGTCTCTCTATGAGGCAGGTTATTTTGGAAAAAATAGTGTTAATGAAATCAGGCTAAACATGTAAAAATGGATCAGAATAGCTGAAAAAATAAAGAATTTGATGTTACTCACTTCAAATTGCACGCAGGCCGGGTGGTGGTGAGAAGCGTGGTGGTGCGTCAAGGTCACTCTCAGTGGCATGTGGCTGAGAGCAGGCAGACAGAGTCTTGTTTTCTGCTCTTATTTGTACAGCAGACCAAAATATTTTTACATTATGTACACAGTTCTGTGTCTTTAAGGTGCAGTTTGAACACAACACACTATATATATGTAAAATTTTTCTTATATCTCTACAGATATAAACTTCTGCGGGTAAATATAATGTACAACTGTTCATATTACAACAACTGTTCACACTAACATGTTATAGTGTGTGGTATTCTGTGAAGCAATCGATACAGAGACCCACTCCACACTCCCAGCATATTATAGGCCTGCGGAGGAATGCAGTCTGGAATGTCGACCGCTTTTTAGGGGTTAATGATATTACAGCCACTCAAGGCTCATATTGCCATCAACCTCTTTTTGAGCAACTTTGAAGGCTTATATCTCCAAATTTTTACTTTAGTTTGATCAAAATTACCTACTGTAAGTCATATTATGATTCAGTATATTTACTGCCCAAATAAAATTAAAAAAAAAAAAAAAAAAAATCGACTGTCAACAAGTCCATTATGGACATGGTTATAAAAAGACTGATAACTGACAGCAACAATAAATAATTTAATGAGGATACCACACTGATAAAGTCACTAGTGACAGTTTCTAACCACTTTAATATATATATATTTTTTTCCTAAGCTGGATAAAAACATCTGGCAGCTGTCACAATAAAGTATAACAGAGTTGTTGTGCTGCACAGCTTAACTTCAATATTAATCCTAATGCTGGATATCAAGGCTAATCAAGTAATAGTGATGCATGTTACAGTGCTGGGGAAACACATTACTCCTACTGTTGAGCAATCATGAAACCATATTAACCACAGGGGGTAGGGGGGTTTCAAGAATACTCCCCCAGTATCCCTGCTTGTCGTATGAGGTGACTAAAAGGGTTGGTGGTGAGTTAGTGCCCCACCCCGTAAAAAGAACTAACTAAACAAGCGAATAAAGTGACTCGGACCAGGACGGACTATACGTTGACGACTACGGAATGGACAAAGGACATCCTGAGGGTGGGGACGTGTATGTAAGAGGAGTGAATGATGAAGTGAGAGAGAGAGAGATTGTTCAGGTGCTTGAGGAGGCACGAGTGGATGTATGTGGATTGACTGAAACTAAATGGAAGGGTGAAAGGGTGAGAGAAAGGGAATAAGGTTTAGGAATATGTGCGGGAATCAATGAGAATGAGAGGGCAAGAGAGGGAGTATGTCTGATGATAAGCAGGAAGTGGAAGGAGAATATAAGAGAGTATGGAACAGTGGGTGCAAGGATTGTATGGGTGTGTATGAAAGTAGGCATACAAGCTTGGGCGATTGTATGTATGTATGCGCCGACAGAAGGCCGAGTGGCAAGAGCGAAAGATGAGTTTTGGGCAAATGCAGAGGCATGTATGGACAAGTTTGAGAGGAGCGAGAGAGTGTATTTAATTGGAGAAATGAATGGTAAAGTTGGGAATGTACGAGTGGATGGAAAGGTTGGTCAGTGAGGTGTGCCAGCTGAGATGGATGGGAATGGTAGTGCCTTGGTGGACATCTGTGCTGGTAATGGGTTGGCAATAGCCAACACCTACATTCGGCACAAGATGATCCACAGGTATACATGGAGAGTCTTGAGGAGGATGGATGGTGAACTTGTAAAACAGAAGGCAATGATAGAATACATGTGTGTGGATGAGCAAATGAGAAGACAAGTGTTGGATGCAAGAGTGGGGAAAGGGTGGGGAAGTGGAATCTCGGCTGCAAAGAAAGTGGGTGAAGAGACCAAGGGGAAGACAGGAGGAAGTAGCTCCTTTGAGAAGAGTGGAAAAGTTACAAGATAGTGAGAAAATGGCAGAGTATATGAAAATAGTGGAAGAAAGATTGGGAAGGTATGAGTTAGAGCAGATGTAAGATTTTCACGGAAGAGATAGGCGCAGCGTGTGAGGAGGTTTGTGGAGTGAGGAGGAGATGCAGGGGTGTGCAAGGGACAGCATGGTGGAATGATGAGGTGAAACGAGCTGTGGAACAAAAGAAGAAGGCATATAGTGAATGGATAGTGAGCAGAGGTAGGAGAGAAGATGAGAGAGAGAAGAAAGAGGTATATGTGAGCTGGAGAAGAGAGGTGAAGAGATTGGTGAAGGAGAGTAAAAAGAAAGTGGATGATGAGTTTGGGAGGAATCTGAGTGTAAAATGGAGGAAGAGTAAGAAATTGTTTTGGAAGTAGGTAAAGAAAGTAAGACAGTGCAAAAGGGGAAATAGTAGGGAAGTGAAAGATGGGAATAATAGATTGTTGGTGGAGAAGAGAGAGAAATTGAGGAGATGGAAGGAGCACTTTGAGGATTTGTTGAATGTAGAGAGTGAGAGCAGAGCAATTATAAGTGGTTGGGGAATGGCTGGGAGAAGAAGAGGTGAGAGGAGGGAGAAAGAGATCAGTAGGGTGGAAGTAGTGGAAGCATTGAAGAAGGTCAAGATGGGAAAGGCCCCAGGAATTGATGGAGTGTGTGGTGAAATGCTGAGGTATGGGGGTGAGATTGTTGTGGAATGGATATGGAAGTTGTGTAGATTGGCTTGGGAAAAAGGAAGGGTTCCAGAGGACTGGAAATCAGGTATAATTGTTCCTTTATATAAAGGAAAAGGGGAGAGAGAAGTATGTGGTAACCATAGGGGTATTTGCCTTCTTAGTATGACTGGAAAGATATATGGCAGAATACTTATTGATAGGGTTACAGAGGAACTGGTTGGAGAAGAACAAGGGGGATTTAGGAAGGGAAAAGGGTGTGTAGATCAGATATTTGTTCTAAGATGTTTAATGGAGAAGTATACAGTAGGCGCGGAAAGTGTTGACGCCATCTTAAAAAAGAAAACATTCTTGTGGTTAGCAAGGAGAAACAAATAAATTAACACTCACCATTGAATTTAGTATTTACTGGCATTCCCCTTCACCTTTATTATCTTCTTAAGGCATCTGGGGAGACTGATGGTGTAGATTTGCAGAACAGACGGACTAAAACTGCTCCATAGCTACTTGACTGCAGCCTCAAGTTTAGGCAAAGATGATGTGTCCATACTACGCAGCTGCCGCTTCATGTGCGCCCATAAATTCTCAATGGGATTGATATCTGGGCTGTTTCCGGGCCAATCTCGAATAAAGGGAACCTCACAGTCTGTTAGCCACTGTTTCACTGACTTTGCAACATGTGGAGGGCCAGAATCTTGCATAAATACTCTTGCCTTGGTTTTATCAAAAGAGTCACTTAAAACATCACATAAGAGCTCCAAATAATTGTTCTGGTTCACTTTTTCATTTGCAGGTAGAATTACCAACCTACCAACACCATAATATGTAAAGCAGCCCCAAACCATGAGTGACGCTGGGTATTTAACAAACTTGGAAGTGTACTCAGGATCCAGGGGGTCACTGCCTGGTTTGCGGTACACTCGTGATGAAGGGGTACCAGTGACAGTAAATGTTGACTCATCACTCCAAAGCACAGTTTTCCATTGCTCCTCACTCCAGGCAAGATATTTCTTACAAAAATTTACTCTCTTTTTCTTCTGAAGTGCAGTTAGCAGTGGCTTTTTACGAGCACAAAAACTCCT
>JAGKTI010003232.1:0-31353 GCA_018397915.1 Birgus latro
TATAGATATAGATATATATTTATATATGACTGGCTTCCAGTTGTAAGTTGCAGCTACAATACCATGAGTTACACATCTCTTTGGAAATAAGTCATTTTCTAGTGGAAAAAGGTGATTTAGAGTATTTTCCATGACTTTGGTGATAATGGTGACAAGGACACTGTGAGTTTGATAATTCGCGAGTTAGTAGTGCGTGAGTTATGCGAATGCACTGTAATACAAAATGAACATGTATATATAACGTAGCATGAATTGTTTATACAGTACAGTATACAGTATTTATCATAAACAGAAATTAAAATATCATTGATGGCATGTGATGGCAACCTGCCATTTCAGTGGTCCTATGGTAATTTCTGTTACATTTAGTGCAAGTTGGGTTCTTAATACATAGTTTGTTCAGACTGTAAATTATGCCTAGTGGGTATTTTGACTCATTCAGTCTCTATGTGGGGAAAAATTTAATGTTGAGTAAATACTGGGACTTGGCATTTTGCTCACCCCCTTCATGCATGCTTACCAAAAGACAGTCCTGTGTTGCCACTCAGACCCTCCGGAGCAATTACAGTACAGTATCTTACTTCATCTAACCTAACTAGACCACAAGTAGTCTAAATTGTATTATTTTAAGCATTAGCCCTTGTGCATTTGTTTTGAAAACAACTCTCTTGTGAAAAAACTTAAACACGGGACTGTTTTGTGTTGCACATGCTGAAGGGAGTGAGCAGAATGTTGAGTCCCAGTATTTACTCAACATCAAATTTCTGCCCACAAAGAGACTGAATGAGTCAAGATACCCACTAGGCCAGGGTTCTTCAATTACTTTGACTGAAGGTCCAGTTTCACTCTCTTCATGTATAGTTGAGGTCTGGAGAGAGAGAGAAAAAAAATACTTTACCGGTATATACATGGTGTCTCGTGACCTGATGTACAAACTTTAGGAGGTGATTCTTGGCCTAACTTTAAGGGAGAAAAATCAGCATGGCACCAATTGTTAACTGATAAGGAGCTATATTTACTGAAAGCTTTGTGAGTAAACTATGAGGGAGACCATTTTGTGTACAAGGTCAACAACAAATATAGCTCCGAAATGGTTGAGTCTTGGACCCCTTTGGATAGTTTTTTTTTTTTTTTTAACACAAAACTGACCAAGGCCCTATACACCCAATCCTCGGCTATCGCGCATCCTGCAATAGCGTTTTACCGCTATTACGCATGTATAAAAAACCTACCCAAATTCCTTTATCATGCACTAAATGCCTACTATCACGCACCAGCCTTGTGGATCGAGCGAAAAAAAGCTTGGCCAAGTGGACACATCAGCTGACCAACCAAAACATTCAAGATGGAAGAGGATGCTACTCAAGCAGTGATTGAAGAAGTTCATTTGATAAAGCCTGTATGCTCAAGTGTGAATAAAACTCCACTATGATACATTAATAACCACTTTTATATACGTGATGATGATGATGGGAGGCCTTATACTTCGTCTTGGCTTAAAGATAGGTGCTTCGTCACCAACACTTTCATAGCGGTTTTACAAACAAACCTATAAATTAGTCACTACAGTATACCCAAAGACTCTTAAATGTTTCATTACTTAACACAATGAATTTGGTGAAGTTCAACCTCCTCATAGGAGTGAAAAAAGTCCACAGTTGGAGCACTTGCAGTACGCAGCTGAAGAGGCCACCATCTTTTTTATTCATAAACAGTGGAGCACGCCAATAAAGTCTGTACAGTATGTTCATTTTTTTACTATAATATGTTATTATGTGGTACAAAATGGGTATCTTGGGGGTAAATATTGAGGTCATGGCACCAATTAGAATTATTACCATAAGTTCTTCACTTTGGCTATCGCGTTTTCGGCTATAGTGCAGCCATTGCAGCACCAATTAGGAGTGATAGCCGAGGGTGGGGTGTAGTTAGTTCATTAACTGCTGGGATACACTGTATAATATTATTAATGCCATAAAACGTATGCAAGTGATCTATTTGATTGCAGGAAACTGCATAATTACGATTTTAAAATATCATGACCCAGAGTATTTGGAAATATACCACCACATCACTTTTGTACTGTCCAGAAGTTCAGTACCCTTCTGTCAACCATCATTTGAACAAGGTAATGACAACAATGACTGGGTACTTGCTGCAACTTGCTGCAAATAGTACTCACACGAAAAGGAATTATCAGAGATGACATGGTATTTAGTTTGATGAAATTCACTTTAATTCAAATGTGATCACCAGGAATAGATGGAAAATCAATAGTCTCTGTTAGACAGTATCTCACTCATTATGACTTTTAACCATGTAGATTAATTTTCTGTCATGTATCATTATACAGCTGACATTACTGCAAGAGTTTAACATACTACAAATACATAACTACAGTAAAACCTCAATATAAAGGACTTCAATAGACTGGAATTCACTTTTTTCGGACTCGAGGAGGTACTGGACTAAATTCCTATTAATCGGAAAAAGTCAGATAAAGCCAGAAGCAGTCCGGACTGCCTGACCACTTCAGCTATGTTCACCACAATAAGGTAAATAAAAGATATATTTATCAGTGTACAGTACAGTATTATTATACACTAACACCTCGATATAACGCACTTCAATAGACCGAAATTCGCTTTTATCGGACTCGAGGAGCTACCGAACTAAACTCCCATATATCGGAAAAATTCTGATAAAGCGAGAAAGCAGTCTGGACTACCTGACCATTTCAGCTATGTTCACCACAATAAGACAAGTAAAAGACATGTTTTTCAGTGCAAAGTACAATATTATTATACCAATTGATTAATGTAGTGAAGGCATAACACAGTACAATACTGCAATGGTGGTGAAAACCTCTGATGCAATCCAGACTAATGTCTGATATATCAGAAAAAGTCCGGATTAGCAGGGGTAAGTCCGGATGTCGCTTTTATCGGAATTTCGCATTTTTCGGACTAGCTTGGGCCCCAATGAGTCCGTTATAGTGAGGTCTTATTTGGGATGATTTAATACGTGTAGTGAGTGGTATGGGTGATGATGAGGTAGTGGTTCTGGGAGGGGATTTAAATGGTCATGTGGGTGAAGCAGCTCAAGGTTATGAAGGAGTCCATGGAGGATGTGCATATGGTGTGAGGAATGCGGAAGGGGAAAGAATACTCAAGTTTGGGGAGGCTATGGACATGATCGTGTGCAACACACATTTTAGGAAAAGAATCAGCCGGTTGATTACGTACGAGTCCGGGGGAAATAGCAGTCAGATAGATTATTTTCTGGTCAGGAGGGTTGATAGGAGATTAGTGAGGGATGTTAAAGTTATAGGAAGCGAGGAGTGTGTGTAGCAGCACAAACTGTTGATTTGTGACGTGGTGCTTAAGGAACGAGTGATGAGAAGGAGGACATATGTACCTAGGAGGAAAATATGGAAGCTGGGAAACAAATCAGTAAGGGATGCCTTTTATAGTGAGATGAGGAGAGTGGTGGCTGAAGAGGAAGCCGTAGATAGACGCGTTAATGAACAGTATAGAGCCCTTAAGAACAACCTCTTGAGAGTTACTGATGCAATATGCGGTTGAACAAGAGGCCCACCAAGACATAAAGTAACTTCGTGGTGGGATGAGGGTGTAGAAGCTGCAGTTAAGGAGAAAAGAAGGCTTTTCCGGGAATAGAAGAAGGGTGGTAACAGGGAGGAGTACTTGGCTGCAAAGCGCAGGGCTAGAAGAGAGGTATACAGGGCGAAGTCTGAGTCACAGAGGCTTTTAATGATAATCTAGATCATGGAGAAAGGAAAAATATGATTTTTTGGGTGGCAAATCAGGTGAAGAGGGAGGCAGTAGCTCGATCGGTAGAGAGTTGGCTTGCGGTCCCGTGGGACCCAGGTTCGAATCCTCGTTGGTGCAGGGAACAGTTTAAGGATTTGAATTTCATTAAATCAGGCTTTACTGATCTACCAGAAGACCCACCGACATGTCGTAAAAATGACCCTGCTAATACCAATACACCAGTCCTGTATGAGACAGCCCTAGCATGTATTCAATATGGACAGTGGGTGTTAAGCGCCGAAGTGGTGACATGTAGATTGTAGGAGGACGACTGGGCTTTGATAGCAGGCTGTGAAGCCTATGTCCAGAGTTGGACACATAAAAAAAAATAAAAAAAAAAAAAAAAATCGGGACATTGTAGGTGAGCAGTGTGTGAAGAATGATGATGGAAGGGTAGTGGTGAACAGTGAGGATATTAAAGATGCATATAGCCGATTGTTGAATGAGGAGTTTGATTGGGATAGAGAAGGTTTGGAGCCCGCTGATCCAGTGTTTGGCCCTTGGCCTTTGATTGACGCTGCTACTGTTAGTGAGGCAATAGGCAGGATGCGGGTGGGGACGGCGGCAGGTGTGTCTAGGTTGACTGCTGAAATGTTGAAGGCCTCAGGAGATACTGGGGTGAGGTTGGTCACTGACCTGATAAATAGGATTATATATGAGTGTGTTGTCCCAGATGATTGGCTGAGGAGTGTAATTGTAAATGTGTACAAAGGAAAGGGTGATGCCCTGGAAAGGGGAAATTACAGAGGTATAAAGCTCTTAGATCAGATAGTAAAGGTAATGGAGAGAGTTCTAGAAGGTATGATTAGAGAAAGAGTGAATATCGATGAGATGCAGTTTGGGTTTATACCAGGCAGGGGGACCACTGATGCCATATTCACTGTTCGTCAGCTTCAGGAAAAATATATTGGAAAGAAAAGGGAATTATATTTTGTTTTTGTTGATTTGGAAAAGGCCTTTGACAGAGTCCCTAGAGAGGTGGTGAAGTGGGCAACGAGAAAGCTAGGGTTGGAAGAATGGCTCGTTAGGGTGGTTATGGCCAAGTACATGGGTGCTCGCACCCAGGTAAGAGTGAATGGAGCTTTGAGTGATGAGTTTTCCGTGAATGTTGGTGTGCATCAGGGGTCAGTTTTGAGTCCCTTGTTGGTTATCATGGTGCTTGAAGCCCTCTCACGTGACTCTAGAGATGGACTCCCATGGGAGGTGTTGTATGCTGATGATTTCGTGTTGATTGTGGAGAATGAAAAGGAGGCGGAGGAAAGATTTAAGAAGTGGAGAGATGGTATGGGGTACAAGGGCTTAAGGGTAAATGCAGATAAAACAAAAGTGATGATATCTAGGGTTGGTGGCAGTACAATCAGAGGAGAGGGAGAGTGGCCATGTGCAGTTTGCCACAAGGGTGTGGGAAGTAATTCCATCTTGTGTAGTGTTTGTGATAAGTGGGTGCACAAGAGATGTAGTGGTATTAGAGGTAGACTGCGAGATGATGCTGATTTCATGTGTGTGGCGTGTCGGGGAGAGCAGGTGGAGACTGTTAGGCGTGAGAGGGTTGAACTAGCAGGTGAGTCTCTTGAGTGTGTGGAGGAGTTTCGTTATTTGGGAGACATGTTATGTGCCGGAGGTGGGGCTGGAGTTAGCTCGGTTGCTAGGGTGAGAAGTGGTTGGAAGAAGTTCAGGGAGCTGTTGCCTCTCCTGACATTGAGAGGACTCTCCTTACGTGCTAAGGGGTCTTTGTATGCAGCATTGTTAGGAGTGTGATGCTGTTTGGTAGTGAGACCTGGGCAGTAAAGGAAGAGGATATTCGCAGGTTTAAACGTACAGAAATGACAATGATTAGGTGGATGTGCAGTGCGTCCCTGCGTGCAAGGCCTGGGGGGGCTGGATTTACGATGGAAGAGTTGAGAGGTAGGATGGGACTGGAGTGTATTGGTGTTGTGATGAGGAGATGTAGGCTGAGGTGGTTTGGACATGTGGAGAGGATGGGGGATGATAGTTGGGTACAGAGGGTGAGAGGTGTTAATACTGGGGGAGGGGTTGGGAGGGGTAGACCGAGAAAGACATGGGACGAGGTCATTAAGTGTGACTAAGGGTTAAGGGACTGAACAGGGAGGCTGCCAGGGATCGAGCAGCGTGAAGAGCCGCCATTAGGTGACCAAGGCGGACGCATGCAAGCATGTTGGAGCCTTCAAAAATGAAACGAAACGAAGTTATAACACAGTACAGTACCGCAATGGTAGCCTATCTATCTATCTATCTATTGCCATACGCCATAATCCCATAAGGGGTGGCCATTTGACTTTGAGTTATTCATTTTACGGGGAGGGGCGCTAACCCTCCACCAACCCACTTGTTGACACGTAGGGAGAACGTATGGTTTGGTTATATGGTTACCACCCAGCGTTGTAAATGGTTTCTTGGCTTACTGGAAACCATTTGGCTTGTCACTCAATATAAAGCCACCTGTTAAAGAAAGAAAGCAGTAAGAAGTGACAGGAAAGATGGGAGAAATAGGAAGAGACGAGGGTAGGCACAGAAAAAGAATGATAAGGCTAAGGAAGAAGTAGGCAGCACTACATCAAGTTAGTGGATGATGGTCACCACCACCTGCCAAAACAGTTTATAAACCATTCATGCGATCTGGACTAATGTCTGATATATCGGAAGAAGTCCGGATTAGCAGGGGAAAGTCTGGATGTCGCTTTTATCGGAATTTCGCATTTTTCGGAATGGTTTGGGCCCCAATTAGTCCAATATAGTGAGGTCTTACTGTATATGAAATGCCAATTACTCAGGTGATATTATAAAAAAAAAAAAAAAAATCTCATTCATAAGTGTGAAATGCTTAGTTCCTTGGATATGAACTAAATTCCGTGTATTCAAAGAAGGAAGTCACTGGGGTCCACACCAATGTTTGTCACGGTCTGGGTTTGGACTGCAATCTGCCATTTGAGTACCACTGCACCAGGCATAATTTACAATCTGAACAAACTATGTATTCATATTAAGAACCTAACTTGCACTAAATGCAGAAGGAATTAAATATTATAAGACCACTGAAATGGCAGGTTACCATCACATACCATCAGTGATATTTTAATTTCCATTTATGATAAATATAAACAATTGACGCTACGTTATATATACGTGTTTTATTTGTATTATTTATATTACAGTATATGACATTAATATGATTCACAGTTTCACACAACAGTGTAGATATTTAACAAAGAAAATTATGCTTTTTAAACAGCACAGGGAAGGTGTTTGTCCAAATTGTGGAGCCATCTATCGAAATACATAATCCCTGTAAGACCCGGACGCCCAAGTCCCAGAGACCCCAAGTCCCAGATATTTTGGGCTCAGGCCTTTGGAAACCAAAAATGGCCAAAAAAAGTAAAAAGAACAAAAAAATCTGACATGTTTTCAACCGTTGTTTGAACTTGGCGTGCGGCGCTGAACAGCTGTGTTTTCGTGCATAGCAGAGCGGCTCCCTGCATCCTCCCCTCTCCAGTTCCCACCTAACTACCATCGTGACTAGACACTCATCGCAATGGCCGCAAAAACGTGCTTGTTTTTGTGAATAAGCAGTGAATAAACTGCAATACCTTGGCACTAGATCACATGGGAATTAACAGTGTTGTGCAGTGTTAAGAAATTAGAATTCAGACTGCAAAGGATTGAGTGCAGAGTGCAAACTGGCATGTTGCAACTGGCATGGACCAAGTAAATGCAGAATGTACAGTGTTAAATAATTATAATTCACAGTTCAAAGGATTAAGTGCAGCACAACACTGGATTACTATATGTGCTTCAAGAGCATTTTCACCACTGTCAGCGTCTTAGAGGAGGCGGGTTAATCTTTGTGACGGCCACTGACGTGTTGTAAGTACCCTGTACACTGCTAAATATTTTCCATACTCACTTCTAATTCCTCATTCTCTGGTTCTTTTCATTTATTTCATGCTTTCTGTCCCTTATTTGTGTGAATAGGGTCTCAAATAGGTGTTGTGCATGTCCGGCAGGGAGTTATTAAGGTGGTTTTCAGAGTAGTCCATAAGTACCCGTCCAGGAGGCATTTTCCCAAGTCCCGGACAAACCCAAGTTCCGGACATGCTTTGGCTCTATTACGTTGGGTCTTGGAAGAATTACTGTACTAGCTTTGAAAGCACTCCATTACAAAGTCTCATGTTTGCATTCAGTAAACTTTTACAAGTCCACACTGATTTGTTTTGGCTTGGCAATATATTTTTCTGGTGTATTTTGGTGTGATTTGAATGAATTTGACCTTCGTTTTTGGTGCTCGTGATTGGTTTTCAAATTAGCCTCCCCCCTCCCGAAAGTCTTAGGGGACTTGTGGGATTTCGGGGTTCTGGGTGGGAAAAATGGTAAAAACAAGCATTCGGGGCAGAAATGTAGTAAAAATCAGTATGACCAGCCAAGGTGTACTCAAATTGTTATTAATGACCTCATGAACCCCTTTGAACCTATGTCTGACACCGATTTTTTCCTACGGTAAAGGTTCTCCAAATCCTGTATACAGTAAACCCTTGATAAGCCAAACTTTTAGAAGCCGGAATCTTCAGTTAGCCGAACTCAGGCCGAGACCACGTATGAAGTAGGCCGAAATGCAAAAGTAGGGGGAGAAATGGCGCCAAGCGGACTCGTGGCGCCAGTCTGCTGCTTGCTTTTGGAGACGGTAGTTGCGCCATTCTTACTGTCATTTAGTGCTGAACAGTGCTCTCCTTTTGCCTTCTGCCTTGCCATGGAAGATTCATAGCTTAAAAAAAGTGATACTGGCACCTCTAGTCATAAAGGAATGAAGCTAAAAAAAAAAAATGTGAGAGTGTGACAGTGCAGTGACCATGATTAAAGTTCAGTACTATTATTACTGAAAGTGTTACATTGCAGTCTATTACAGTGATTACATTTAAGTTTAGTTCTTAATATAGAGTGAAATAAATACTGGGTACTGTTTAGAATTTACGTTAAAGTATGAACTAACCCACCTCCACCAACTCCGTCTCCAAAACAAAACAAACTGCCGAACTTCGAAGAATCTACTGCTTCTAACGAAAGGTGTTACATTGCAGTCTATTACAGTGATTACATTTAAGTTTAGTTCTTAATATAGAGTGAAATAAATACTGGGTGCTGTTTAGAATTTACGTTACAGTATGAACTCAACCACCTCCACCACCTCTGTCTCCAAAACAAAACAAACTGCCAAAGAATCTACTGCTTCTAACGAAAGGTGTTACACTGCAGTCTATTATAGTGATTACATTTAAGTTTAGTTCTTAATACAGAGTGAAATAAATACTGGGTACTTTTTAGAATTTACGTTCAAGTGTGAGTTAAACCACGTCCACCACCTCCGTCTCCAAAACAAAACAAACTGCCAACGATCTTCTGCCTCTGACGAAAGGCAAATTATGTGCACTGAAGTCTTTCTTTTTTGTCTTTCTTTATTAATTTATACACTGTATATGCTCCTTTACTTTAGTGTTAAGAAGACAGGTAATAAGTATTGTTATTGCAATTTGGGGGGGTGAAAATCCATCTCCAACACACGTTACCGACAGTCGGTACTGCCTCTGTGAATGATTTTCTACCAATTAACCACTTCAGTACTGTGACGTCTATTTCTACTTTATTTACGCTTCCTCCAGCCGATTTTATGGCACTCAGGACTGGACTCACATACTGAAGGGGCTAACGAAGGCTGTACCAACCCCGTGCACTTCCACAGATCCAACCTACACTGACTAAAATTGTCTGGTGGCAGCAAGAACAAAATGAAAATACACCCAGCACTGAAGGGGTTAAATGTATATTAAATGCACTATATTGTTTTTTGTCATAACTAATTTATTTATATATGCTTCTTTAATTTAGTGTTGAAAGGACAAGTAATAGGTATTGTCTTAGCAATTTTGGGGGGTGATAATTCGGTAATTTAGCAATTTTGGGGGGTGAAAATTCGGTAAGCCGGAAAATTCGGTAATTCGAACCAGGGTAGAGCCCCATATAGTTCGGCTTATCAAGGGTTTACTGTATATATATATATATATATATATATATATATNTTTTTTTTTTTTTTTTTTATGTGTCCGACTCTGGGCATAGGCTTCACAGCCTGCTATCAAGGCCCAGTCGTCCTCCTACAATCTACATGTCACCACTTCGGCGCTTAACACCCACCGTCCATATTGAATACATGCTAGGGCTGTCTCATACAGGACTGGTGTATTGGTATTAGCGGGGTCATTTTTACGACATGTCGGCGGGTCTTCTGGTAGATCAGTAAAGCCTGATTTAATGAAATTCAAATCCTTAAACTGTTCCCTGCATCAGCGAGGATTCGAACCTGGGTCCCACGGGACCGCAAGCCAACTCTCTACCGATCGAGCTACCGCCTCTACACTGTATATGCTCCTTTACTTTAGTGTTAAGAAGACAGGTAATAAGTATTGTTATTGCAATTTGGGGGGGTGAAAATCCATCTCCAACACACGTTACCGACAGTCGGTACTGCCTCTGTGAATGATTTCCTACCAATTAACCACTTCAGTACCGTGACGTCTATTTCTACTTTATTTACGCTTCCTCCAGCCGATTTTATGGCACTCAGGACTGGACTCACATACTGAAGGGGCTAACGAAGGCGTACTGTACCAATCCCGTGCACTTCCACAGATCCAACCTACACTGACTAAAATTGTCTGGTGGCAGCAAGAACAAAATGAAAATACATCCAGCACTGAAGGGGTTAAATGTATATTAAATGCACTATATTGTTTTTTGTCATAACTAATTTTTTTTATATATGCTTCTTTAATTTAGTGTTGAAAGGACAAGTAATAGGTATTGTCTTAGCAATTTTGGGGGGTGATAATTCGGTAATTTAGCAATTTTGGGGGGTGAAAAATTCGGTAAGCCGGAAAATTCGGTAATTCGAACCAGGGTAGAGCCCCATATAGTTCGGCTTATCAAGGGTTTACTGTACATACTCTTACACAGAGTATTCAAGAACAGATGCCAGTCTATAATAACAAAAGAGGTAAGAATTGTTGACATTAAGAGATTATATTGTATGTCAGTCTTAGAAACTGTCATACGGTTTTTTAATTTTAAGATTTAAGATGAATACATTAGTGAAACTTGGATGAATACAGACACTCGAGAATTTTTAGCAGAATATCAAATAAAAGGCCATAATATTTTTGTGTCAAACCGTCTGGGAAAAAAATGGGGCGGGGTAGCTATTTATGTAAAGGATTCATTAAATTGTTACAATAAAGCAGACATTAAAGTAAATAGGGACACCGAAAGTGTCTGGGTTGAAATCAGTAACAACAGGGAGAAATTAGTCTTAGGAGCCATTTACAGATCTCCAAAATTAAGTAGAGCAGAAAGTAAATATTTTTGGGAGGAAATCAGGAAAGCGTCACAGTCCAGCTTAGTAATAACTGTAGGGGATCTTAATCTGCCAAGGATAGATTGGCAAAATCAGACAGGGGATGCAGAGTCAGAGGAATTTCTAGAGGTAGTACAGGATAATTTCCTTTATCAGTACATCAGGGAGCCCACCAGAGGTAATAATATACTATATTTGGTTTTGGCTAATAAAGAAAATGTCGTTAGTGATATAGAGGTTGGTGGACGACTTGGTAATAGCGATCATGAAGAAATTAAGTTCAAATTCAATTGGGACATCTGTTCCACCGAAAATACATCCACCGATCCTAATTTTCATCTAGGAGATTTTGATGGATTAAAAGCTTATTTCAAAACGATATTCCATAGGGAGAATAGCTATTTTAGGGAGTGCCAGGTCAGTGGAGAACCCCAGGTCATAGGACAGGAAACGGGTGGGAATGTGCGCTATGTCCCGGGGGAGGGTCAGGTGAGAGATGGGCAGATTAACTCTTGTTCGGCCAGTGAGAAATACAACGAGTTAGTAAATATATTACACGGAGGCCAAGATAGATATATTCCTTCAAAACAGTTTAGAGCGAATAATTCGGAACTGAGATGGTTAAACAACAGATTAAAATCCCTCATAGGCCAAACGAAAGGAATATATAGAAAAATAAAACGCGGAGAGGAACACTTACGTAACAGTTACGTAATTTTAAATAGAGAAGTAAAGAGGGAGATACGGAAGGCAAAGAGAAATTATGAAATTAAGATTGCTAGTGAATCGAAAGAAAACCCCAAGGGTTTTTACCAAATGTACCGGACGAAAAATAAAGATAGGATAGGACCACTCAGAACAGAATCAAGTGACATTACCAGTGAAGATAAAGAAATGTGCTCCATCCTAAATAATTATTTCATATCAGTATTCACCAAGGAAAATCTAGACCTGATCCCTCAAGCAGCGAATACATACGACAATAATATGGAAAATATTCTTAGTGAAATAAACATTAGTAAGGAGGACGTATTGAAAGAAATTAATAAGTTAAAAACTCAAAAATCGCCAGGTCCGGACAATATATATGCAAAAGTTATAAAAGAAACCAAAGAAGAATTATGTCAGCCACTTTTAACGTAATTTAATGACTCTTTAATTTCAGGAGAAGTTCCCGAGGCGTGGAAGACCGCAAACGTAGTGCCCATTTTTAAAAAGGGTGATAAAGCAGCTGCGTCGAATTATCGTCCGATAAGTCTAACGTCAATAGTAGGAAAAATGTTAGAGTCAATTTTGGCCAATAAGATTACAGAACACTTAGAAAGATTTAATCTTATAAATGAAAGTCAGCACGGATTCAGGCAAGGATGATCCTGCCTCACAAACTTGTTGTCATTCTTCTCGGAGGTCTATGAGGCAGTAGATAGCAATAAAGCTTACGATATTATTTATCTGGACTTCAGTAAAGTGTTTGATAGGGTCCCACACGAGAGGTTAGTTAGGAAGGTTCGAGCACACGGTATAGACGGCAATATCTTAAAATGGATAGAATCCTGGCTGAAAGGACGAAAGCAGAGAGTATTAATAAATGGAACTAAGTCGGATTGGGGATTAGTAACTAGCGGTGTACCACAGGGTTCAGTACTCGGTCCCTTATTATTTGTTATATATATAAATGATCTAGACTTAGGAATCACTAGCAGTATCAGCAAATTTGCCGACGATACAAAAATAGGGCATATCATTAACTCGACTGACGATTGCCATAACTTACAAAATGACCTCGATATACTATCCAGATGGTCTAAAACTTGGCAAATGGAATTTACCGTTGAAAAATGTAAAGTACTTAACGTAGGCAAGACCACTGGAGATACTAAATACAGCTTAGATAACAAAGAAATTAGTAAATCGGAATGGGAGAGAGATCTAGGAGTCATGGTTAGTAACGACCTCAAACCAAGGCAACAGTCTATTAATGCGAGAAATAAAGCAAACAGGGTCCTAGGATTTATTTCGAGAAGTGTGAGCAATAGGTCATCAAAAGTAATACTGCAACTTTATCTAGCATTAGTAAGGCCACATTTAGTACAATTTTGGTGTCCTTACTATAGAATGGATATTAACTTGTTAGAAAGTGTACAGAGAAGAATGACAAAAATGATACATGATGTTCGAAACCTGTCATACGAAGACAGACTGAAAAGACTAAATCTGCACTCATTAGAGAGACATAGAGTAAGGGAAGACTTAACTGAGGTGTTTAAGTGGATGAAGGGTATAAACAAGGGAGATATTAGCAAGGTACTTAAAGTGAGCATACAGGATAGAACTAGAAGTAATGGTTTCAAACTAGAAAAATTCCGTTTCAGTAAGGAAATAGGTAGAAATTGGTTTGGTAATAGAGTAGTAGATGAATGGAATAAGCTTCCTAGTAAAGTAGTTGCTGCCCCTTCCATTGTGAGGCTAGATAAGCATATGACAAATAAGGGGTGGGTATAGAAAAAGAAAAAGAAAAAAAAATCTTATAACCAATACTAATTCATACTTTTCCTTTTCAGGTTACACTATGATAGTCTCTGTTCTCCTTTCACACTTTCCTATAAAATGTCCATGCCAGATTTTCTATGCTGCGTGTTGTTCTTTCTGACTTTTTCCTGCCGGCTTTGGCTGGAGGGTTTGGAGGGCAGGGGGGAGCCTTCTTCTTTGCTGTCCTTATCTCATCCTAGTAGTTCAGTTACTCTTCTAGGAGCTGCCTAGCACGGGCCAACTGGCCTACTGCAGTTATCCTCTCTTCTTATGTTCTTATGTACCAACTGTTTGCCGCGCCTACTCACACGAAGGGGTGCACTCTCACGCTTTCGAGATTACCATTTATGCTGAAGGAGTGAGCTCCACTTCGGGCAAGGTGCTGAAAGGGTAACCTTTGCCCTCAGTTTCAAGAGTATGGGCGATAGCCTCACTCACCTTCCGACTCCACCCACAAGGGTCCCTTCGTGCAACCCCCCAGACAGAAACTCTTCCTCCTCTAAGTATCTCTCAGTATGAATCTGCAATCCCTCAGACAGCAACTCTTCCTCCTCTAAGTATCTCTCAATATGAATGATCAGCCAGCTCCAGCCATGAATTCTGTGGCCTTCCCTTTTGTCTCCTCCACCCCAGGTTAACTCTCAGAGATCACCCTGTTGACAGGGTCAACCTCAGAAGAACAGGCTACGTGTCCATATAACTGGAGTTGGGGCTGAGGCATTATGTCAGTAATAGGCCACACGGCCTGCTTCACAGAGTAGTCGCTTATTATGTACCCAGTTATACCAGCAATATCTCATGATCCTGTGGGGGCACGTAGTACCATAAGAGCCAATTTGCTGCTTCAAGTCACTGTTTAGTGCCTATGTCTCACTGCCACTGAGTAAGACAGAGAGCAACAGTGCCTTTAAAGATGCAAATATTTGCCCTTCTACACAAACAATGGCAGTGCCAAATATCCGAGCAGAGTGAATCCATATCCCTGTAGGCCTGAGTGATGTGATGAGAAATCTTATCATCTGACCTACTGTTGTTATTTACCACACAACCAAGAAAAGTGGATCTTTCCAAGACTTCCACATTCTCATCACATGCTTGGACAGACTGAACTGCTTCATCCAGCAAGCCACTAAATGCCTGGCCCACGAGACCTTTAATCCAAATGGCTTCGCATTCTCATTAAATTCCTTGAGGGCACTCAGTACAGTAGTATCTCTAGCAACTCTGCTAGGATAATTGCATCATCAGCAAAGTCAAGGTCAGTAACCCTGAAACTGCCAACTGATACTCTACAGTGACTTTGACTCACAGCTCGGCCCAGTACCCAATCCATGGATGTGTTGAAAAGCATGGGAGTAAGAGCACATCCCTCTCTTACTCCACTACTTTTTTTTTTTTTAAATGCAAGGAAGAAGGAACCAAAGGCCAGACACCCGCAAATTGTTCCCTCCAAGAAAAAGCAAAAACAAGATTACAGAGAGCTGCTTTCAAGATGCATTCAGTTTGAGATGCCTGGACACACTGCATTTGAAAGACTGGAGATCACAGGCAGTAGGATATAAAGACAGAGGGAGACAATTGCAGAGTTGACCTGTATCATACATGATGGACTGGGAGTAACAGTTTACTCTTGCATTAGAAAGTTGGACAGGAAAGGGATGAGAGTTTGTTGCTAGACAGGTGCTATGGGCCTGCCATAGTTGTGGTGGGATACAGACAGACAGTTCAGAGGACCCGTGACCACTGAAGCAGCGATAGAAACAAGATAAAGATGCAACAGTGCAACGAAGAGACAGAGGTTGAAAGAAGCCAGTTAGAGGAGGAGAGTTAATGTGGCGCAAAGCCTTTGACTCCACCTTGTTGAGAAGAAATGTACGTGGGGAGCCTCCCCACACGTGAAAGTTCTACTCACCGGGAAGAAGTCAGATACTCCTCCTCCACACTTGACAGCACTCTCAGTGTTTGACAACAGGCCAGCAATCAGTCAGATTATCCCCGCAGGAATCACAAGGAGTCACAGAAGTTCCCACAGGACTTCCCGATGTACTGAGTAAAACATCTTCTTGAGATCCATGTAGGGTGCAAGCAGACCTTGTCGATAATCAAGACAGCATTCCAGAAGTACTTAAAGAGCAAGGATGTAGCCAGCTGTTGAATTCTTGGGTATGAATCCAGATTGCTCAGGCCTCCGAGACATTAGCAAGCCATCCCAGATATGCATCCGGAGAATGTGAGCACAAACCTTGCCTGGTACCCTGAGCACTGTAAGACCATGGTAGCTACTATAGTCATGCTGGTCTCCTTTCCTTTTCCATATAAGGGTAACCAAACCTCTAGTTCAGTCAGGAGGAATGATACCATTCCACTAAATGGCTTCCATGATTGCTCTACCACTTATCAACACGGCCACTGTCTTCTTGATTTCCTCAAGAGAAGGCACAGTATCATTAACTTTTATTTTTTTTCCTTAATGCAAGGAAGAAGGAACCAAAGGCCAGGAGCCCACAAACTGTTTGCCCAAGAAAAAAAAAAAAGATAACAGACAGCCAAATTCAAGATCCATTCGAGATGCCTGGACACACTGCGTTTGAAAGATCGGAGATCACAGGCAGTAGGAAATACGGACAGAGGGAGACAGATCCAGAGCTGACCTGTTGCATACGTGAAGGACTGGGAGTAATGGTTAACTCTTGCATTAGAGAGTTCGACAGAAAAGGGATAAGAGTTTGTTGCTAGACAGGTGCTAAGTGCCTGCCGTAGTGGAGGAGGGATGCAACCAGACACTTCAGTGGAGTAGTGACAGAAATGTGATAAAAATGCAACAGTGCGGCAAAGAGACAGAGGCTGAAGGGAGCCAGTAGGAAGAGGAGAGTTAATGAGATGAAAAACCTCTGATTCCAACACGATAAGAAAAGCTGTATGCAAGGAGCCTCCCCACACATGAATTGTACTCTACACAGCGGCAAATAAAGCCCTTGTATAAAGTCAAGGGGTAAAAAGGCATGGAGTCAGCTTAGCACACCCAATCTCTTGGAAGCAGATTTTACAAGAGTGGTAATACGTTCTTTCCAAGATAAATCCCGAGAGAATGAAACCCCAAGTATATTTAAAGATTATGCAGGACTTAGCTGGATATTGTTAAAAATTAGAGGATACTCCAGTGGAAGATTCTCTCAGGTTGATGGATGTAAGAACTGAGTTTTTGATGCATGAAAAACAACAATATTATTTTTACCCCAATCAGAGATATATGCCAAGTCAGACATTAGGTGGGCCAAAGCCTCATCCCTTGTTTGTTGAAGTAACTGTTGAGATGGACACTGCTGGATGAGAATGGAAAGGTGAAGGTTGGAGTCATCAGCATATGAGTGGACAGGGTTAGATGTACAAAACAGAAGGTCATCTAAGAATAAATGGAAGATAGTTGGTGACAGGACAGAGCCTGAAGGAACACCACTATTGATAGCTCTAGGAGAAGAATGGTGGCTGTCTACAACAGCAGCTATAGAATGACCAAAAAGGAAGCTAGAGATGAAGGCACAGACAGAAGGATAGAAACCATAAGAGAGCAGAATGGAAATTAAAGATTTATGCCAGACTCGGCTGAAAGCCTTTGAGGTGTGACGTGCAATGGCAAAGCTTTTGCCAAAGTCCCAAAAGGAGGAGGACCAGGAGTCTAAAAGGTAGGTGAGAAAGTCACCAGTGGACCGTCCCTTTTGGAACCCATACTGACAATCAGTAAGAAGATTGTGATAGTAAAGATGCTTTTAAAATTTGTTGTTAAGAATAGACTCAAAAACTTTTGAAAAACAGGATGTTAAAGCAACTGGTACATAGAAGGATAGGAATGGTCATCCTTCTTCGGAACAGGCTGAATGACTGCAAACTTCCAGCAAGAAGGAAAGGTGCAAGTTGACAGACAAACGTGAGAGAGTTTACCAAGACAGGGTGTAAGCACAGAAGCACAGTTCTTGAAGACAACAGGACAGAACCCATCAGACCCATATGCCTTGTTAGTACTGAAGCCAGAGATGGCAGAAAAAACATCAACTGAAGAAATTTTAATGTCAGCCATGAGGAAGTCAGAGGGGGGAAGTGGTGGAGGAACAGCATCGGAATCTCTATTGTGGAATTGGAGGAGAAAGTCTGAGAGAAGATTTCTGTTTTATCAGTAGAAGAAATAGCTACAAAGTCATCAGAGTGGAAAAGAGGAGGGAAGGATGATGAGATAAAGTTGTTAGAAAGGTTTTTGGCAAGGTGCAAGATGGAGCAGGAAAAATTTGAGTTGGAAAGTTCAGAGAATTTAGCCTGAATGAAATTATTTTTAGCAGAATGATGAACAGACTTAGCATGATTCCGACAGACACATAAAAGAGATAAGATTCATGAGTGGGTTGGCTCTGGAACCTTTTGTGGGACTTCTCCTGTTTGTGGGCAGCATTAGAACAAGTGTGATTAAACCAAGGTTTCTTTGCATTAGTCAAAGAATATGAGAAAGCAATGTATGCTTCCATGCCCGAGAGAATAACTTCCGTATTACGCGAAGCATACTCAGATGGCCCTTGGCCATGGAATGGATGAAATAATCATTCCAAGGATAATCAAAGAATTGCTATCACCAACCAGCAGCTCCAAAGTGCCACAACTGACATTTCTTTGGAGGGTCCACAGGTCTTACTACAGCGGTAGGACAGGTTATGATGATAAGGTTGCGATTGGAGGAGCCCAAAGGGGAGGAAAGATGAACAGCATAAGCAGAAGGATTTGTTGAATGGAAGAGGTCAAGTATATTGGAACTCTCCAAGGTGGTCAGGGATATGGGTAGGGTGCTGTACAAGCTGCTCTAGGTCATTAAGAATAGAAATGATGTAGGACTGTTGACCAGTTGGATCAGTGAAATGAGAGGAGAGCCAAAGGTGGCGATGAACACTGAAATCTCCTAGTACAGTAAAACCTCGGTATAACGGACTTCAGTAGACCGGAATTCGCTTTTATCGGACTCGAGGAGCTACCGGACTAAACTCCTATACAGTAATCTCTACTGTCCAGACACCTCACTATTCGGACATCGTGGGCTGATGGCTGAAACCCCCAAATTGAAAAAAAAAATAAAAAAATCCGATTTGTGTGTTCTCAATGCTACCATGACGTGGGTCAAAAAGAGGATTGGGGTTAGGGGGGTCCCCTTCCATCATCCAGCTGCTAGGATCCCCTAGGCTTTACTCAGCATTATAACTGATGCAAGCATTACAGAGCTCCAAAAGCCCTGCCAGACTGGCACCTGAGGAGGGATCTTTGACAAAACTGGGTCAAAGTCAGGCAACCTGCATTGACCCTGATCCCTCTTCCTCTTCTCAAGTCGTGAAAGATATAGGTTTTTCCAGGATGGGGCTGCAGACCCCATCCTAACGTCCTAAGTCAGGGGAGGGCTCACCACTAGTCTATGGACAGGGGCGTGGGATATCTGACAAGGGCAACCCAAATTTGATTCAGAGTTTTCCCACTCCTAAGTGGGATTCCAGCCAAAGCTAATGAGTTCCACCCACCCTGTTAGATGGCGGTTGCCAAAAGTAGCTCATTCATTCACATTTTGATGGGTCCTTTTTCTGTCCCACAGGGTGTCTAACCATTCTCCTCACTGGCCTAGGCCTGTGGGATTGCTGGATTAATCACAGATGATCCAAACATGAGAGATAGCACATTACCAGTAGGAGAACGGTGTCTGAGAGAGAAATTATATATGCAGGATATATAAATATATATATATATACAGTAAAACCTCACTATAACGGACTAATTGGGGCCCAAGCCATTCCGAAAAATGCAAAATTCCGATAAAAGCAACATCCGGACTTACCCCAGCTAATCCGGACTTTTTCCAATATATATCAGACATTAGTCCGGATTGCATCAGTGGTTTTCACCACCACTGCAGTATTATACTGTGTTATACCTTCAATACATTAATCAAATGGTATAATAATACTGTACTGTGCACTGAAAAACATCTCTTTTACTTGTCTTATTGTGGTGAACAGCTGAAGTGGTCAGGCAGTCCGGACTGCTTCTGGCTTTATTGGACTTTTTCTGATATATAGGAGTTTACTCCGGTAGCTCCTCGAGTCCGATAAAAGCGAATTCCGGTCTATTGAAGTCCGTTATATCGAGGTGTTACTGTATATACATATCATCATCATCATTATCTGGACCTCCATTCCCACTCTAGGGCAGGGTGAGGAGTAGCAATGTCCAGACAGCCCAAATTTGCCCAATCCAATGGGCCACGCTTCTATTCACTCTTCATTCAAGCCCCCAGAATCCTGGCTCTATCAGACACGCCAAAAACATTCACCACGTTTTGTAGCTTCACATAAACGTATCCCACGGAGTCAATCCGGACGCTGCCACGTTAAAAAGGGGCGCCAAAATCCCTGATCATGCACTTCTTCTCACAACATTCATCCAGCCAGCTCGATTTCTTGTCAATTCCCTAGCGTCAATGACTTCCAAATCTCTCTTCCTCACACACTCATCCACCATAACTCTCCACCTTCTCCTTGGCCTACTTGCCTCCTCCCTCCTTCAAATTCACTCTGATATACCTTTTTCACCACTCTATTGATATCCATTCTCTCCACATGACCATACCATCGCAGTACACTCTCTTCTATTCTGGTGTCCACCGACTTCCTCACTCCACATCTGTCATGAATCACATTATTTCGTATCCTATCCGCCCTCTGTACTCCACATACATTTCTAAGCAGTCCCATCTCCACTGCTCTTACTCTTGACTTTTCATTTTCATGCCACACCATAGTCTCACATCCATATGTTAAAGTTGGCACTAACACTCCTTCATGTAAGCCTCGTGCAGCTGCAACACTCAAGCCCCTGTTTCTTATCAAGGCCTTCATTGCACCAGCTACTTTTCTTCCTTGTGTCAGTCTACTTTCAACTTCTTTTGCACATTTTCCTCGTGTACCCAGGTATTTGAACTCTCTCACCAATTCCAGTTTTTCTCCATTCACTATGACATCGCACTGGGAGTCAACTTCTCTCTCAATAACCAACACTTCACTCTTTTCTACAGATACTCTCAAGGCATGATGCTCACAGACATCAGCAAAACTCTGCACTAGTCTACCAAATTGCTATATGCTGATGACCTAGTGCTGACAATGGAGACTGAGGAAGAAATGGTGGAAATGCTTAATAGATGGAAAAATGGAATGGAAAAGAGAGGAATGAAAATAAATATGGATAAGACAAAGGTAATGGTGACAGGCAAGAAGCCAAAGAAAGAATTCAGTCAGGAAAATGGCCATGTGGATGCTGTGGCAGAGGAGTAAGAGTGAACTCAGTGTTGTGCACGGTGTAATAAGTGGTGCCATAGAAAGTGTTCAGGTCTGCAGAATTAGAGAGGAGTACAAAATTTCTGCTGCCCAGCCTGCATAAGAAGAGAGGCGGAGGGAGATGAAGCACAGGATGTGCTAGAGGTGAATGGGGGCACACTACAGAAAGTGCAGCAGGTCTGCCATCTAGGAGATATATTGGACTGCGAAGCAGGGGTGGAGAGATCAGTCAGAACAAGAGTGGTGTTAACATGGTTAAAGTGGAAGGAAATAGCTAGCCTACTGGTCAACAAACACATACCACTGAGACACAGAAGTAAAATATATGAGGCCTGCATTAGACCAGTATTGATATGTGGTGCTGAAACATGGGCTTTGACAGATAGACTGATGAATGTTCTGAGGAGTACTGATCATAGAATGTTAAGATACATGGAGGGAGTGAGATGGGAGGAAAGAGTTTTGAGTGAGGAGGTAGCCAGAAGATGTGGGGTGAAGGATCTCGATATCATCTTGAGGCAGAAGCAGCTTAGATGGTTTGGTCACGTGAGGAGGAGTGAGGAAGGGAGCTGTGTGAGAATAGCAGAGGAACTGGAAGTGGTGGGACGTCGACTGCCAGGAAGACCTAAGAAGACCTGGAAAAGTGTTGTAATGCAGGATATAGAAAGACTGGGTACTGGAGAAGATTCAATCCAGGATAGGAAGCAGTGGAGAAAAGCCATCGCACGTCCAACCCCAGTTTGAATATGGGAAAAGAAGGACGGAAAACAAAGATGATGATGATGATATATATATATACAGTATATACAGGGTGATTCACGAGTTTCTCCGGAAACTTTGGGAAATGCAAGCTTATGCAATTCTAAGCATAAAATACTCTATAAGTATAGGTATTTAATCAAATGGTTTACAAGTGGTGAAATTTTCAAATCTGATATGCGTACAGACCTTCCCGCTTTAATGTCCTCCATACCTTCACTTGTGGAACACTAAGTCGGGATGAAATTCTTCTTGTACTGATGCTAGGGCTGTGGTGTACCATTCCTACTATGCGTCGTACCTCAACTTGCCTCTTCATGTAGAAGTGGTAAAAAACTTTTGCATCTGGGCTCCTGTTTGGATATTTCCGTGTGTATTCTCTTCCTGATGCTTCAGCGTTGTCAATGCAGAACCCATAGATAAAAATTATATCTGCATACTCCACGTTTGTAAAAGTGAATGGCATTGTAGCGAAATGTGGGTGAAACCGTCGCTGTAATACAGTAAATAGGCCTACCACACTCGCCAGTTGGCGGGAACTGTCAGCTGAGCTCTGAGTATCACTGGTATTGCATCTTTGCCATGTTTACACCTTCAATAGTAGATTTATTAGTTATTTTTAAGCGACATACTTGTCTATGTAGAACAATTATTTACTGGACGACTAATGAAAGAATAGTTTCATTCAGAACAAGAAAAACGTGCAAAATTTAACAGAAAATTGAGTAACCTGGCAACACAGCAAGACCGCCACCAGCCTGGCCACCTCACATTCACATATCAGATTTGAAAATTTCACCACTTGTAAACCATTACATTAAATACCTATACTTATAGAGTATTTTATGCTTAGAATTGCATAAGCTTGCATTTCCCAGAGTTTCCGGAGAAACTCGTGAATCACCCTGTATATACAGTAGGCGCGGAAAGTGTTGACGCCATCTTTAAAAAAGAAAATATTCTTGTGGTTAGCAAGGAGAAACAAATAAATTAACACTCACCATTGAATTTAGTGTTTACTGGCATTCCCCTTCACCTTTATTATCTTCTTAAGGCGTCTGGGGAGACTGATGGCGTAGTTTTGCAGAACAGACGGACTAAAACTGCTCCATAGCTGCTTGACTGCAGCCTCAAGTTTAGGCAAAGATGATGTGCCGCTTCATGTGCGCCCATAAATTCTCAATGGGATTGATATCTGGGCTGTTTCCGGGCCAATCCCAAATAAAGGGAACCTCACAGTCTGTTAGCCACTGTTTCACTGACTTTGCAACACGTGCAGGGGCAGAATCTTGCATAAATACTCTTGCCTTGGTTTTATCAAAAGAGTCACTTAAAACATCACATAATAGCTCCAAATAATTTTTCTGGTTCACTTTTTCATTTTCAGGTAGAATTACCAACTCACAAACACCATAATATGTAAAGCAGCCCCAAGCCATGAGTGAGGCTGGGTATTTAACAAACTTGGAAGTGTACTTAGGATCCAGGGGGTCACTGCCTGGTTTGCGGTACACTCGTGATGAAGGGGTACCAGTGACAGTAAATGTTGGCTCATCACTCAAAAGCACAGTTTTCCATTGCTCCTCACTCCAGGCAAGATATTTCTTACAAAAATTTACTCTCTTTTCCTTCTGAAGTGCAGTTAGCCGTGGTTTTTTATGAGCACAAAAACTTCTGTAGCCCAGATCGTTATGGAACAGTTGCTGCACACTTCTGACAGACACATCTGCCAGCAACTGTGGGTTCTTTTCTTTTAAATCCCGTGCTGTTAGCCTTGGATCCTTGCTAACTTGCCTTGAGATCAGCTGATGGGTCCTGAAGGTTGTCTTACGAGGTCTCCCAGGCTTGGGAAGTGGAGTGGGAGGAATGGCCTCCCCACTGTCCTTGAACCGCTTCACCAGTCTCTGCACTGTCCTCAGTCTAACACCATCTGATTTGCAATAAATGGGAGTTTGTGGCCAGCTTTGTATAAAGTAATCACTTCCACATGTTTGTCCTTGCTTGTGGTTACTTTAGGCATGATGAGAATGTGGTAGGTAACCAAATAACTGTGTTATTTGAGTCAAAACATGCCCTCGTGGTGCATCACACACAGAGACAATCCTCCTCCTCTGGCTGCCCAAACATTACTGAGCCTGCTCCTGCGGTGCCAAACCTGTCAAGCAGGGTTGCCAGCTCCCGCTGAAAAAGTGTCAGCTCATTTCGCATCACAGGGGAGGGTAGTATTGACCCTACTTCACTTAACGCGAAGAAGAATGACGTCGGCAAAAAAATGTCAATACTATCCGCGCCTACTGTATATATACCCCTGGGGGTAAGGGGTTTTTCAAGAATTCTCCCCCAGTATCCCTGCTTGTCGTAAGAGGCAACTAAAAGGGTTGGTGGTGGGTTAGTGCCCCACCCAGTAAAAACAACTAACTAAAAATACGAACAGGAAGCCTCGGACCAGGACTGACCAGAAGTTGACGAAAAAGGAACTGACAAAGGACGAGGTAAAGATTGCGACCTGGATGTAAGGGGTATGAATGATAAGGTGAAAGAGGGAGAGATTGTACAGCTGCTTGAGAGTGCAAAAGTGGATATATGTGGAATAACTGAAACTAAATGGCGAGGTGAGAATGTGAGAGAATGGGAATATGGATGAGGTATATGCGCGGGAGTGGGTGAGAATGAGAGGGCGAAAGAGGGAGTGTGTATTGTTGTGAGCAACAGGTGGAAGGAGAATGTAAGAGAGTATGGATCAGTTGGGTCAAAGATTGTGTGGGTAAGAGTGAAAGTTGGACTACAAATGTGGGCAACTGTGTGCATGTATGCGCAAAAGCAAGATTGTGTATGTAGAGTGAGAGAAGAGTTTTGGACAAATGTGGAAGCCTGCTTGGAAAAGTTTGAAAAGAATGAGAGAGTGTTTCTGATTGGAGATATGAATGGAAAAGTAGGGAATGAAAAGGTGGATGGAGTGGTTGGTGAGTGGGGTGTGCCTGCAGAGATGGATGAGAATGGCAGTGCTTTAGTGGACATTTGTGATGGAAGGGGGTTGGTGGTAGCTAATACCTTCTTCAGGCACAAAATGATCCAAAGGTATACATGGCGAGTGATGAGAAGAGAGGACGGTGCAATGAATGAACGGAAGGCAATGATTGACTATGTATGTGAGGATGAAAGGATCAGAAGATGTGTAATGGATGCAAGAGTATATAGAGGTTGGGGGAGTGGACTTTCTCACCACCAATTAATGGTGGCCAGAATCAGAATCCAAACAAGATGGAGGAAGAGAAGAAGGGAAGGACAGGAGGAAGTATTTGTTACAAGGAGGGTAGAAAAGTTACAAAAGGATGGAATAAAGGCTGAATATAAAAGGGAAGTGGAGGAGCGATTCGGTAAATATAGATTGGAGCAGATAGGGGACGTGGAAGTGTGTGCAAGGTATTCACAGAAGAAATCTGTGCAGCATGTGAGGTGGTGTGTGTGGAGTGAAGAGAAGACGAAAGGGGGTTCAGGGAACAGCATGGTGGACTGAAGAGGTGAGAGAGGCTGTGCCACAAAAGAAGAAAGCGTATAATGAGTGGATGAGGAACAGGGGCGACGAAGAAGCTGAGACACGGACAAGAGAGTTATACGTAGTGAGGAGGAGAGAGGTGAAAAGATTAGTAAAAGTGAGTAAGAAGAGAGTGGAAGAGGAATTTGGAAGGAATTTGAGTGCAAAGTGGAGGAAATGTAAGAAAATGTTCTGGAAGGAGGTAAAGAGAGCTAGACAGGGTGCCAATGAAGTCAGTGGGGGTATGAAAGATAAAAATGGTAGATTACTAGTGGAGAAGGGAGAAAAAGTAAACAGATGGAGAGAGCACTTTAATGAACTGTTGAACATAGAGAATGAAAGTAATGCAAGTATAAGTGGCTGGGGAATGGCAGGGAGAAGGAGGGTTGTGAGAAGAGAGGAAGAAATCACCAGGATGGAAGTGGTGGAAGCAATGAAGAAAGTTAAAATGGGGAAAGACACAGGAATTGATGGAGTGTGTGGTGAAATGTAATAGTATGGATGTGGAAGGTGTGCAGATTGGCTTGGGAGTAGAGTCCCGGAGAATTGGAAGTCAGGATAATTATTACTCTGTACAAAGGAAAAGGGGAAAAAGCAGTGTGTGGTAATCATAGGGGCATTTGCCTTCTCAGTGTAATAGGAAAATATATGGTAGGATACTTATTGACAGAGTTAGGGAAATTACTGAGGAATTAGTTGGAGAAGAACAAGGAGGTTTTAGGAAGGGAAGAGGTTGTGTAGACCACATATTCATTCTTGGATCCTTAGTGGAAAAGCTTCTAGAGAAGGGCAAGAAGTTGTATGCAGCCTTCATGGATCTGGAGAAAGCATATGACAGGGTGGATAGACAAGGTTTGTGGAAGGTATTAAGAATATATGGAGTGGATGGGAAGTTGTTGAAGGCAGTGAAGAGTATGTATGAGGGTGCTAATGCTGCAGTGCGTGTGGATGGCAAACTGAGTGAATCTTTCCATTTGAAGTTTGCATTGAAACAAGGATGTGTCATGTCTCCATGGTTGTTCAATCTGTATATGGATGGGGTTATAAAAGAGATACAAGGTCTGGCAGTGGATGTTGGAGCAGCCCTAGTGAGAGAGGGCAGTGTTTGGAAACTCCCTGTACTCTTGTTTGCAGATGATACTGTGTTGTTGAGTGAAGATGAAGGGAAGCTGCAAGGCTTGGTAGATGAGTTTGGGAGAGTGTGTAAGAAACGGAATCTAAAGGTGAATGTAGGGAAGAGTAAAGTGACGATCTTCGAGAGAAGTGAAGCCAGTGAATGTACAGTGAGATTGGATGGGAAGGATATGGAGAATGTGAGTGAATTTAAGTACTTGGGCAGTGTGATGAGTAAGGATGGATGTCTGGAGGGTGAAGTGCTCGAAAGGGTGCAGGAGGGAAGGAAGGTTGCTGGTTCGTTGAAAACAGTGATAAGAAACAGGGAGGTGAGCATGGAAGTGAAAAAGTTGTTACATGACAGAATTGTGATACCAACTCTGACATATGGAAGTGAAGCTTGGACCCTGTTGGAAGGACAGAAGTCAAGAGTGAGAGCAGTGGAAATGAGTTATTTGAGAGGAGCATGTGGAGTCACATGGAGAGACAGACTAACAAATGAGGAAGTGAAGGAGCGTTGTGGTGTGGTTGAGGACGTGATGGGAAGCGTTAGGAGAAACACGTTAAGGTGGTTTGGGCATGTGGAGAGGATGGAGAGTGAAAGACTGATGAGGAGAGTGTATGTGAGTGAGGTGGAGGGGGCGAGCGGGAGGGGGAGGCCGAGGATGAGATGGAGGGATGGAGTGGAGAGGTATATGAGACAGGGGGGGTGTGAGTTAGGAGCGTGGTAGTGAAATGGCACAGGACAGAGTGACATGGAGGCGATTTGTTTGTGGCCACCCCGTTCGGGATCAAGGCCTCTGGCAATAGATAGATAGATAGATATCAGAAACTTCACAAATGGTGTCCCCCAAGGATCTGTCTTGTCTCCTACACTCTTCAACCTATACATGCATGACATACCCACACCCCACACACAACAAATACACATAGCTTCCTATGCAGATGACATAACACTTATATGCACACACCAAAATGCAAACACAGCCACACAAACCCTCTAACCTTACCTCAACACACTACATGAATGGTTCACCAGAAACAGACTCAAAATAGCCACAGCCAAATCTACAGTGACCCTTCTCACAAACTGGACAGCAGAACACAGTCACATTCCACACTTCACCATAGACAACACTCCCCTACCACACACACACACACACACATAAAATCCTTGGTGTAACATACAATACATCAGTGTCATTTAAACAACACATCACAAACATCAAAAATAAATTAACACCTAGACTCAATGCCTTGATGTCACTTGCCCATACAACATTTGGACACAACAAAGAAACCACCACCACAGTATACAAACAATATATACGTTCAGTGATGAATTATGCAAGCCCTGATTGGGCTCCTAACCTCACTAAAACACTACAACACTCTTTAGACCATACAAAACATGGCCTTAAATATAATCACAGGCTGCACAGCTACTACACCTACAGCCCACCTACACCAAGAAACCAAAGTCCTCAAAGTCAAGGATTATCTAGACATGAGAGGCACCCAAACTCTCGCTGCAGCCTCCACAAACCCACAACATCCACTACACTACATGGCAGCACATCCACACACAGCAAGAAACATCAAAACAACACCCAGCACACGATATCATACTCAAATACAATCATCTCTTCCCCCCTGCCCACCTCAGACCAGCTTCCAGAAGCATATTCATACTCAAATCACTCGCCGTTCCATTCAGTTACTCAAAGACAACACACAGCTGCATGCACGGCCTCCTGATATCCATCCTTCTGAATCCTATCTCCCTCGTGAGGACAGGGTCCACCTGGGCAGGCTGAGATGTGGGCATCATCCAGCCCTCTTGAGTTATCAGAAGAGGCTGGATGACTCCGTTGCTGATCCCTGTCCAGGATGTAACACAGCACCCCATACTATGAAGCACATCATGGAAGACTGCATTGCACACAATCACCTACGCCAACAACACAACATACACTCCTTGAGAGCTCTGTGGGAAAGCCTGGTCTCTGCCATGGCCTTCCTTAGGGACTCGGGGCTGTTCGGCCAGACTACCTAGGGAACAACTACTACTACTACTACCAGAGAGGGTTCAACAAATGGCAACGAGGATGATACCATGCTTAAGGGAAAGAACCTACGAGGAGAGACTGGAAAAACTGAAGTTATCATCACTGCACGAAAGAAGGGAAGGAGGTGACATGATCACAATATCTAGAAATGTAAGAGAACTGGAGAGGATGGATAGAGAGGATCTTTTTGTGTTGGATGATGGAAGAACAAGAGGTCATGACTTCAAGTTGAGGAAAAGGAGATGTCTTAATGATCTTAAAAGGTTCAGTTTCCCGAACACAGGCATAAGTATTTGGAATGACTTAGTTAGACGAAGAGGTGGTGCAGGCAAAATACACTCATGTGTTTAAAACTAGACTAGATAAATGTAAATATGGAGACAAGACAACACGAACTTAGTTCAATTCCTGTATACTACAAATAGGTAAATACACACACACACACACACACACACACACACACACACACACACACACACACACACACACACACACACACACACACACAGGTCGCCGACGTGGACAGACGTCCTCCTGGACTGCAGGGAAATAATCGTGGCATCAGCGGCGAAAGGAAACCAGCCTATTGTGATTATAGAAATGAGTGCGTGAGTGGTGGTTCCGTCAGACATTAGTTTTTAAAAAAAGCGGGCCCTGGGATAAAGAGAGCAAGATACAGTGTAGAAAAATTTCCATATGGTTGCATCATGGCGGAAAGCGACGGCGGTTTGTTTACGTCTGGCGAAAGTGAATTTGTGGGTTTCTCCGACGAAGATGCGAGAAATGGAAGTTCAAAATTGTATCAAATAAGAGTAGCAGGAGTAGAAAAAACGGCGGAGAAGAATGTCCAGGAATTGATGAAGGTATGGGTAGTAATTAGGGAGCTGCAAGAGAGGACCTTACAACAGGAGAGAGAGATCAAAGGTTTAAAGAACGATCTGGAAAAAGTTTACACACGCAGTGCAGAACAGGAAAGAGAAGTCATGGAATTAAAAACGAGCAACGAATCTGCCACAAATGAAATAGAACACCTCAAGAGGGAAAACAGGAGGTTGGAAGAAGAAAGAGACAGAATGAAAAGTAAATTAGAGGAGTATGATTCAAAATCAAGGATGCAAGATGAACATATTAAGGAAATCAAGGAGCAACAAAAGGGGTGGAAGAAAATTCAGGAGGAAGGGAATGTAAATTTGAAAGAGATTATTGAACAACAAAGCAAGGAAAAGGTGGAGAAGGAAGTGGTTAGGGTATTGAAAAGTAGAGAAGCTCTAGTCAGGGATGTAGCAGATAAGAAAAAATGTGTAATTATTTTAGGGGTAAAAGAAAAGCGTATCACGATAAGATCTGAAAGAGAAAGAGAAGAATTGAATAAAGTTAAAGAAATATTATCAGTAGTCATGGAGGGTAACAATGAAGCCCTAGAAGAGATTGAAGAAGTGTTTAGGTTAGGTAAGTATGAGGAAGGAGGGGCAAGGCCATTGAAGGTGAAGTTCAAGTCCCAGGCAATAGTAAATGAAATCATGAATAGGACATGGAAATTAGCAGACAAAGAGGGGTTCAAAAATGTCTGGTTAAGGAGAGATGCAAATGAGGAAGAAAGAGCTAAAATAAAGGAGTTAGTAAAGGAAGCTAAGGCAAAAAACGAACAAAGAACGGAGAAGGAGAAGACAGTGTTTTATTGGAGAGTTATGGACCAGAAATTGAGAAAATGGTACCGACGGAGAGGAGGAGAAAAGACGGTATAAGTAATAACGAAAAAAGTTTAAAAGTGGCGTACACTAATGTTGATGGATTAATACCGGCAATGTTAGAAATCAACGATTTCTTGAGGGTACAAGAACCTGATGTTATGTGCTTTGTAGAGACCAAGTTAAGGGAGAATATTGATATCCATATGGGAAATGGCAAATACAAATTGTGGAGAAGAGACAGAAAAGATAAAATGGGAGGAGGAGTGATGATAGCAGTGAAGAATAACCTAAATATAGATTCTGTGGAAATGGGAGAGGGTAGGGCTGAAGTGATAAACATGAAATTAGAAACTGGAGAGAACTGTAAGAGAGATATAGCAGTAGTATATGTTCCACCTAAGACAAGAGCATGGACTGATGATGAATACCAGGAGATGTTGTCAGACATGGTTAGTTACCTACAGAAAGTGATTGAGAAAAGCAGCAATATAATTCTAATGGGTGATTTTAATTGTAAAGAGGTGAACTGGGAGGAATGGGACTCAGGAGGTGGCGAAGATTCGTGGGGCACTATATTGTTAAACATTGTGATGAATAATGTAATGACGCAGTGGGTCAAAGAAGAGACAAGATTCCGAGGTGATGACACCCCAGCAAGATTAGATTTACTGCTAACCAAAGAACCTGACGTAATTGAATCCTTGAAATATATGTGTCCTATGGGAAAAAGTGATCATGTGGTCATTGAGTTCCAGATGATAATAGGGAACGTGGTGCCAAGAGATGAGCTCCATAGGCAGGGAAGATACAACTTTGGGAAAGCAAACTTTACAGAATTGAGTAAATTTTTTGAAAATGCAGATTGGAGAAAATTCAGAGAAACAAGAGAGATTCAGAGGAAGTGGGATATCTTTCTAGACCTCTATAATTCAGGAGTGGATAAATATGTTCCAAGAGTAAGTGGGAAAGAATACAGGAAAAAGGAGTGGTTTAATAGAAGGTGTATTATAGCAAAAAAAGAGAGGAACATGGCATGGAACAAATGGAGAAAGAGA